>PVKA01007396.1:0-78010 GCA_004027165.1 Ctenomys sociabilis | reverse complement strand
CCCCCCCGGTGTGATGAGATGGTGATTGAGCCTGGGCATGGTAGTTTGCCTGCAATCCCAGCACTTGGGAGGCTGAAGCAGGAGGATCACTACGAGTCCTATCTATGCAGTGAAACCCAGTAGATCCCGTACTAAATGCATTAAAAAAAAAAAGCCATGGAGTCAATAGTCCGCATTTTATTCATTTTTATTTTTTTTGGCAGAACTGGAGATTGAACTCAGATCCTTGCACTTGCCAGGGAAGAATTTATTCTACTGAGCCATCTCCTCAGCCTCAATGATCTGCATTTAAAAACAATAAAACTCTGCTTTTAAGACTGAATACCTCAAAGACTTACACCACTAATTTGATTTTGCAAGGTTTCAGCAAATGAGCCAACTTATCTGGTTCTACATGTTAGGGTCTTGATACATGCAACCTGGACATGACAGGTTTCACCTGGACAGCACCACTAACAACACTTATCTGCACATCAAAAAAGCTGATCTCTGATCTTAAGAGAAAAGTTCATACCTATGCTAGGGTAAGAAATGTTAAAATGGTGAGTAAAATATCAGTGATATCTAGTAAAATGAAACCAAACAATAAAATCATCAACTAAATATGACTGTATAATGATGCTATAGAAAATACTATGTCAAAAAAGGAAAGAACTACAAAGATTCTTGATTACATGGACAAAATAGTCAAGTTTTGAGTCATCCTATGACTCAACTAGAAAAAGAACAAATTTAGTTGGGCACAACAAAAAAATAAGCTGCATAATGCTCCATGACTAGGCAGAAATATTTCTAACTAAATTTTAAAATACTACCCACTGTTTAAAAAAGCTGGCAGGAAAATTAACCTCTGAAATATACACTTTGGAAAAAAACATTTAAATCATTTTGTGGTCCATTAGTAAAAGCTCTAGATAGGCCAGGCAAGTGCATATGACCCTGGCTACTCAGGTACAAGGATAAGGCAGAAAGATTGACAGCTCTAGGCCAGCCTGGGCAATACAATGAGATGCATCTCAAAATAAAACAAAAGCAACTCTGAAGGGTAACGTGTGTGTGTATAAAAATGAAAGTGTATTATATCTGTGTAGAAATACATAAAAATGAAATGCACTATTCTGTGTAATTAACATTTACTAATCAAAACTTTAAAGTCCTACAAATAAAGTAATTTTGAGATTTCATTTTCAGAGCCTAATAATCAGATTAAAAGCATCCATACATGATTCTGAAAGTAGGGCACAGCCCAAATAATAAGGGAATAATAAAGTATTTTTTAAATTTCCCATCCAATATATAAGACACACTTGGGAGAAAAATCTCTACTTCTTTCTTTATGAAGAAGGCAGACGTTGAACCAAGTAGTTTGTTCTTTATAGTTCATCATCTTTCAGAACAAGAGGTTGCATTATGTTCCAATCACCCCCTACTCTCACTCCTCCCAACATTTAACAATACAGACAGTAGAGCTAATTTTCTGTCATTCAAGAAGAACTGTTGGATTGCTAAAGTTGTATCATCATCACCTCTGAAACAGTAAAAATCACTGTTGGAACCAATGGTTTATTAGATCGAACCCACTATCAACAATGTCAACTCTGCCTGGTGGTGTTAACAGGAATATGTTTTACGAGTTCCACCAGTGGGTATCAATTTAACTTCCAGCACCAGCTATGCTGTAAAACCATGAATGTAATTTATATGGTGACCTGCATGTGTGGGAAGCAATATCTAGGTGAAACTTCTCACAGTCTGACAAAATGCTTTGATTTGCACCATTCAGATGATTGAGCAAAAGGAGTTTAAGCAATCACTACCAATAGCCTTTATCTCCAAATACACTAAGAATTTATTACTCTATGAGTGCAACCTAGTGCTTTAGAGCCTAGCTTGATAGAATAGAAATGATTGGGTAAATATTACATTTTCAACTGGTACACATCTTATCCATTAGGTTTAAATATTGGACAAGCTACGTGTTTAAGATAAGCATCAGTCTTAGCTGATTCCATCACACAGTACATTTAGAAAGCCTCCAAATGTTTCCATAGTAACATTTTAAGCCTACATATAGCTGAGGACACATGTTCCTTCACAATTAGTAGAAAGTAAACCAGAGAGCACTGTATACTTCCTAAACAATCTACCTTTGTATTTTACTTAGAACTTCAGTATACTGTATTTAACATCTATTGGCGTGGAAGCAACTGAGTAGCCACTCAAATTGGAAGGTCATAAATAGAACCCAACTATTAGTAACTTTAATACTTAAGTCTTTTTTTTTTTAGTACAGAGTCTACAGGATTTCACTATGTAGATCGGACTCTTTAGTCAGTCTCCTGCTTTCAGCCTCCCAAGCGCTGGGATTACAGGCATGCACCACCACGCCCAGTTTCAACCCTAGGGGTGGGGCCCGCAAGGTACACCAAGGATCGAGCCCTCGCCGCTGTGCTCTGCCTAACCAGGTGCTTTAGTCCTCTGAGCTATCTGGCTGGCCCTATTACTCATGTCTTTTTATATATTTTTAAACTACAACCTGAATATTCTTTAATCAAAATGCTTGGGATCAATGGTATTTTAGACTTCAGAGTTTAGAATATCTCTATAGAACATTTCTATATATTGCAAAGATGAAGCCTAGGCCAAAGTATGAAATTCGTTTGTTTCATGCATATCTTGCCCATTTAGCCTGAATGCTTTTTTTAAACCAAATTTTGATTTTTAAAGTGCCTGTATTTTCACTGCAACCTGCCACCTGAGGTGAGATGTGCAATATTCAATTGGGGATACCATGTTAAGAACTCAAAAAGGTTTAGCCTTTGGGATATTTCAGACTAGCAATGCTTAACCCTATGGTTGTATGTTAAGGCATGGGTACTTAACAAGCTGGGAAATTATCCAGCTGCTGAAAATACACTTGTTTGAAGATGACAATGGATGTTTCTGATCTCTAGTTATGATTATTGCAACAAAACTTGTAAATATCTTTTTTAGCATCAGACTAGGGATTCCATGCATTTAATTATCCTTGCTTTGGAGCTTTTGAGTGACCCAGTCCATCCTGATAAACTCAAAAGAATTATTTTCTAGTGTTCACTGATTATGTTTGATTAGATTAATTCAGTGTTACTTTCTACTATTTTCCAATTTAGCATAGATAATGCAAGGTAAATAATATTATTTCCGGTTTTTCGAAACTTTATAAAACAAAAGTTTATTAGAGGCTCATAATTTGATTAAGTAACTTGATCAATAAGAGAACAAAATCACAATCCAGGTCTGTCACAGACTTCACACTATTTGTCTACTGTAAAGCATCTTTAAAAGTAGATTATATTAAAATCTTGCACCTCAAGAAAAAAAAAAACCTAATAAAATAGGATAAAAATACACACAGGATTATTTATAAAAGGTATATCCTTATAAACCTAACCACCAACTTGTGTTTATTAAAAGGAGCATTCAACTAATCAAGGCATCATTAGGTAAAATGACTTTCAGTCATTAATGGTGACCAATGAGGTTTTTTTTCTTAATTAATGTTTCCAGATTTGTTTTCATGTTGTTGTTTTTTTTTTTTTTTTGCTTCACTGGAAAAAGAAATGCTTTATGCAAAATGGACACAAAGGAAAAACTTACTATACAGAAACAAATCATCTCACATTCTACATACAAAGTCACTACTAGAAGAGACTTAAGCATTTAACTTGAAACACCTAGCAAGATCTTTTAAGCTGTTTTTCTTATCTTGTTCTTCAGAATTCGAAACTAGAAAATCCCACTTGACTAGAAAAGGGAAAAAAAAGGTTGTTCTTTTTTAGGGTTAACAGATGCTTTTTGTAAGATTTTAGGTAAGATTAACCTTTTGCTCACAATAGAACTGGTTATTGGTCTTTTTTTTCTTTTTTTTTTTTAACTGTCTTTAACTTAGGTAAAAATCAATAGAGAGTGAGACAAAGGGCTCTAGAGGGTCTGGCTATCCCAGCTTTTGGTTTGGCTCCTGCACAATTCTACAACATGCTGAGGCTGGGAAGGATTAGCCTGCTTGTGTTGAGTAAACCGATGATACTCAATAAACAGTTTCTGTTGTAAACCCCTTAGGACGTGCAAAGCCACACTAGTTGGCAATAGACCAGATAAGCAGCAGAACCAGCTGTAATCTCATTTAGACCTGAGCTGATCCTCCTGTCCTTTCATTCCACAGGATCAAAGCAAACCACTGAGGAGGCAGCTGTATTATTGCAGCTCTGCTTGCTGGATGCAGCAAACATTTCATAAATTCCACTCCTTGAAGCAAGTCTCTACTTAATCTACCCAGAGCTGGGAAAATCAATGAATTTCTGAATTCATTAGACTGATTATTACAGGGTCACTATTTTTCTCTTTGGAGAAATGTAATGATTGTATTCAACACAGCTACTACACCTGATCATTTTTTTTTTTTCTAGAAGAGTACTATTTCTGTAACATTATCAAATAAACAAGGTTAGAACTATTTAGCTCATTACCTTTAGTGCATTTTAACAATTAACTACCACTCAACTAAGGAGCCAAGGAGCCCACAGGTACTTGTTTACGCTTCACTCTGGGAGGCAGAGGTGGCAGAATCACAAGTTCAAGCCCAGCCCCAGTAACTTCAAAAAATAGAAAGACCTTGCCAAAGAATAAAAGAGGGGTGTGGGGTATGGTTCAGTGAGGATCCATCAGTTTTGGTTTATGTTTTTGATACTGTATTACAGCAGGTTTGTCATTCCCTGCTCTGTGTTGAAGGGAAAAAAAAAGCCTTAGGTTGCCAATATTTTTTAGCCCAAACTACTCATTTTACAGCTTTTCAAGAACATGAAATGTCCTGAATAACTAAGCAGCAAGTGTCAGCATCAGAATTCTTACCTTCTCAATACTTTAATATTTCTTTACTGTCTAACATTTATTTTGCTTCTGTAGGAAAATGTGAAAACCCTATTGCAGGTCAGAAACATTTGAAAAATGTAAGCAAAAAAGTTTGTAGGGTGGCAATTTAGCTAGTGTAGCAGAGTGACCACACACTCCCTGACCAGTTTCCAAGCTAAAAACAGCTACATTTAACGACTCACCTCCTAGCTATCCACTCTTCAGACATAAAAGGGTCTCATTTAACATAATCACATAATAACAGCAAAAGTAAGAAAAATATCAAACTCTTAACTCTTCTAATATTTGCAATATCCAGACCTTTGTAATAATACCAATAGGAAACTGTAAAACTATGTAATTATACTTTAATTGTATTGTGAGGCATGCATTAATCACAAAGTTTAAGTACCAAGGATAGAATTATAATAATTCTGTAAAACAAATTTAAGCTAGCTAAGTAGGTCAGAACCACTAACATGCAACAGGAGACCTCTGGGAATTTATCAGTTAATGGCTATTTATGTGCAAATGAGTGCCCTCCAACCCTCCAAAATCCCATGTAGCTGAAGGGTATTTCTGTTAACCAGGAGCACTGCTTAACTGCAGAGGCATAAATTAAACTATTTTATTGGAATGATTTTTAATTCTTCTACTTTCCATTTCTACATTCTCCCCTATCATTCTGGAAGCACAGTTTCCAGCACATATTTAATAACAACAACAAAAAAATTGCTAGAAAGTTTTCAAACCTGGTCATTCCTGAACCCCACCACGTTACAAATTCAGTGGAATGAACTTCTTTTATACTTCTGACCTGTCAAACAGGACTTTATGTTGTTAAGAAACTAAAATTTTGATAGAAGTACTACATTAACATCCCTTTTACAATCAATGCTACAAAATGAAATTATTTTATTCCCTTATAGACTCACTTTACAGAAGACAGGGGAAATTCAATGCAGTTTGTAACTATCAGAAATTTTGTCACAATCAATTACCCACTTATTAAAATATACTGTGGGAGGGAGACTGTTACAAAGAACAAGCTTAAGTATCTGACTTCTATTTTGCCTTAAAAGGAGACATATAGATGTTTCATGAAAAGGGTAAGAAAAACTAAGAACAAAAATTTTCAGTACACTGTACGGTACTTATGTCTCCAAGAGACCACTAAACATTAGCAGGACCATACCTAATTTAGTAAAAGGTGGTATAAAGCTAGTCATTGTCAGAAACTGCTACTTAAAATAAAATTGTAGTTATTTCTGAGTTTTAAATTGGGCTAACATTCCCCTGACACGTTTTTTTCCTTAGTACTGGGAATCAAACTCAGGACCTTGTGCTTGCTAGGCAGGCACTGTGCCATTGAGCTATATCCCTAGCCCTTAGCACACTTTCTTTTCTGTCATTAACTGAAATATAAAATACAAGGTGACATCAAATTAAAGACAAATAAAAATCAAAATAAACTGTACAAAACAGTTAAAATTACACTTTAAAACAGTGAAATTTCTGTACACCAAGCTGAGGTTAAAAAAAATGTTTGTGCATGTTTTAAACATCTAGTCAATAAAAGTTTATAATAAATTTCTACAAAAAGAAGAAAAAAAGTTTCATTTTTCTGCAACAGAAATTGCCGGTTAAATAAATTATTGTAGAGCAAATGATTATATCAAGTTTGCTTCTAATTAGTATGCAAACTAACATAATATTAGTGGATTCAGAGGAAAATTATGGAATTGCCACACTGGACAATAACGTTTGTATAGAAAATAGAAAACAGACATCTCTGACTTAATGCCATGCATGTGTTACACTTAAATGTAGAATATATTTGAGAATTAAGATGCATTTCTGGCATGAAAACATAATTTCATTCCAAGTGTCTGCTTTTATGAATAAAAATATTAAATATTAAAAAAAAATCACCACACACATGTAGACATTTGTTAAAGGTAATCACTCTCTTCCAAATTGGAACTCCCTGCAGTTTCTAGCAAAGGCACACTCAAGGCTCTCCCCCCTTTGCTTAGGGGCAATGCAATGATCACCACAGTCTTCCAATCACAAGCAAATGTTCTGTCACATCTCTGTGTACCAAGCACTGCCCTAAGGCTTAATTAACCCTACTCAAAATAAACAGGACCTTCTATTACAGATAGACAGCAGATGCATAGTCAGTCAGCTTGGTGGAGTATAGTCAGGCTAAAAAGGTTACGTTTCTGACTACCTTCACCAAAATGGCCTAACATCACACAAGAAAGAAAACAGATACGTGAAAGTCACTGAAAACTACCAGTCTCTGTACTATTGATGAAATAACAGAATAACAAGATATTAATATACTCTGACATCCTCAGGATAATGAGTCCTAGAACACCAATGAGAGAAATAATAGAAATAGTGGATTATCAATTAAGTGAACATAAGTAAAAGATCTAAATTATTGATAAAATGTTCACAACTGCATAAATATTATTACCTAATTTAACAGCATCAGACTAGATCATCAGATTATTCTTTTTCTTTATTTCATTTCTCATTCAGTCCCAAACACAATTTCAATCTAATGTTCTCTGGATTTTTGAGAACTGGAAATCAAACTGAGGACCTCATGCTTATCAGGCAGATGCTGTGCAACAGCATATCCCCGGCCCTGTTCTCTATCATTTTTACACAGGCATTCATATATACATATATATATGTTTTATATACATATAACAAATATATATATTTTAAACAAACATATATAAACATATATATATTTCAAAAAAACATATATATCTTAAACAAATATATATATTTTAAACAAATACATACATATATTTTAAACATACATATATTTTAAACATATATATATTTTAAACAAATATATATATATTTTAAACAAATATTTTATATATATATATTGAGCAAAAAATTTTTTGAGGGCGAGGGAGACAGCTCAGTATGATAAGTGCCTTCCTGGCAAGCTCAGGGTCCTCAGTTCAATCCCCAGTACCACAAAAAAAAAAAAAAAAAAAAATTGAGAAATGGTATCACCATGTAGTTCAAGCTGACGTTGAGCTCATTATGAGGACCAAGGTGGCTTTCATCTCAAGGCAATCCTGCCTAAACCTCCTAAGTGCTAGGATCACACGTGTGAGCCACCACGCTTGGCTAAAACATATTTTTATATTAGTACTTTTTATTACTGTAATATTCTTAAATTACTTGTCTAACATTCCCTTTCAATTCATTGTGCGCATTACTGCCAGAACCATCTGCATCATTACCATAAATTAATTCATTCAACATTATTTATTAAGCAACACCCTAAGGTGTAAAACAAATTCCCAACCCTCTAAAGGTATTGAATGTAGCGCTGGAGATGAACCTGGACCCACAAAATTTCAAGTGATAAATATTCTGTGTGATACACACAGAGTGAAGAAATGGGAAAGATACTGATTTTCCTTGACAAGGCTGGAAACCCTTCAGATGGGAAAATTTTCCTCATACCTGAAAGGATTACCTAAAGTATTTCAAAGAACACATGATTCACTGTGGGGAGAACACATAGTGAGTTTAAAGAACAGCTGTCATCATGTCCTTCTAGTTAAAACCTATAGTACTTGATTTTACTCCACCCAGATTTAAGCACTTTCCCACCAGCTTGAAACACTGGTGGAACATGCATGACTGTCCCATCTTTTGGCTTGAACAAAGACATTTGTACAAAGACATCTAATCACTTTTATTGGTCATTTTGCTAATAAAATTAATAAAAGTGTGCAATGGGGCAGTCATGTATGTAGCACCAGTGGTTTAAAGTCAACTGTAGCAAGACATATGGGCTACAACCCATCATAAATATGTTAAGTTCTTGTCTTAATTTCACAGCTGTTCATAATTTTGCATTACCATCTAATAATAAATCATGTATCCTCTACTCTAATCAGAGTAGTTTTATCACTCTCCCAAAACTTAACTCATTCCACCTTTCAGTTCTTTAATGACTTTGGTGTTGTATTTCTTTCACACCATCTTCTATTTAACCAGTTATATAATTATCATTCTTATATTCTACCTTCTTCAAGAAGTTTTTCTAAATCTTTATTGCTGTACAATCTTAATTTTTTGGTATTCAGTTCAAATGTTACCTATTTCAAAATTCCTTCCCTAATAGTCTCTTCCATCTTTTTTCTTCCTTTCTCCTACCAAAATCCTTAAAATTACAAAAACATATCCTTAAAAACAGAATTTAATCCCTATTTTTATGCATAAACTAATAAGTACTTTACAGTAATAGATCTCAATAAGCTTTACTAAAATACTGTACTATTCTATCCCAATAATTAATCATTTTCTATTTTGGGTAATGTCACAAACTCTCCAACTACAGAGTATCTGGTGCTTTGTTAAGCACTATCAGTAGGCAATAGTATGTCCATATAAAGTTTACAGAAAATATTTCAGTCCTTTCCTACCCTTTAGCCACCCCAACCTACCTACATAATCTGTAATAGTTTCCTCAAATTTCTTCTCACAGAAACAAAGGTAGATGCAAACTCAAACTGCCTGACATCCTTGTGACACACAACAGGGTCTAAACAAATATGCTGGTTATTAATAAATTATAGCATAATCGTATGCTTCTAAAAATAGCCTGTACAATGTAGCCATCTTGGTATTTATTTAAAAAAAACTAGTTTTCTTTTTTTTTAATGTATTTGATACAGGGTCTCACCACATAGTTTAGGCGCTCAGTGATCCTTCTGTTTTCAGGTTCCCTAGCACTGGTATTACAGGCTTGTGCCACCACACCTGGACTTGGTGGCTGGCTCAGCATACCTAGAGGTGGGTGGCTTGTGCTGTGGGGGGATCGAACCCTGGTCCTTCCACTTGCCTAAGCAGGTGCTTAGTTTGCTATTTTGCCAGCCCTATTTCTCTAATTAATAGACAGACATCACTTACTACTGACTAAAGCAAAAGTGTTTGATATTATATTTGGACTATCATAAGTTGGTATTTAAGAAGTCTTTCATACATGTCATTCTTTATTTTATGTCTGCTATATACAATGGAAAAAGTTCTATAAAAGGACAATTTATTTCTTTTTAAATGTGTGATTAAGAAACAGAATTTTAAATTTTATTTCCTTTTAATTAATTTTATATTGTTTAGTATCCAAAACAGGCAGAGAGAAATAAATTGCTCAAGGCATGCCAAAAGTAAAGGACAGGAGAGCAAAGATTTGAACCAGGAGCATAAATTCCTAAGTGCATTTATTAATCCCAAAATTACCAATCATAAGTCATTAATATCCAGGAGGCTTTAGTAAGGCACTGACAATTTAAATTTAATGAGTAAACTTTAGTTCCACACTGAGTAGCATAAAGGATGTATATATGTGTATGAAAATTTAATCTCACTTTTTGTCCTAATCATTCCAATGGGAATATATCCACCTATTCAAATGAGTTTATACATTTAAATCACACAAGTTTCTATTGCCCACCACACAGTACTATTCTAGATGCTAAATCCAGCATATCGTATCAACAGATAAGAACTAACTATATCAGTTTACGTGAAAATGATAGATTGAACCATGTTTAATATCTACAGGAGACAAAACAAAATTGCCTTCTGGGAAAGTAGCAATATTATGGTTATACACATTACAAAACTTACATTAAAATGTAAGAATGTGGCCAATGAGATAGCTCAATGGACTAACACCTGCTTAGGCAAGCGCAGGGACCAGGTTTGATCTTGTGGCACCATTTACTGCACCAGCTCCACTCCTGGGTGCACTGAGCCAGCATGGTAATACACGCCTGTAACCCCAGAGCTGGGGAGGCTGAAAATAGGAAGATCGCTACTAGTCCAAGCGGTGTGTAGTGAGACCCTGTACCAAATACATAAATTAAAAATGTAAAAATTGATGGATCATTAGCTAGATCCAACATATGGAATTTCTTATCTTCTAGGGACCACTTGCAATTCTGTACACATGGTCTTTGTAACATAAAGAAATTCAATATTAATTAAAACTAAGGATCTAAAAGTTTTCGAATTCACAAAAGAATGACAATGTAGACAGAAATATTTGGACACATTAAATAGATGCTTTCGCCGAAGCTCCAACAGTACAGAAAACATTCACATACATCAGAACACTAACTAGCATAACTTCTTATAAGTACTCAAGGAATAATTGCTGAATAACAAAGTGGTTTCTCAGAAAACCAACAATAAAAAAAAAACTGTTAATGGCTAGGGATATTAGTATAATTTTTTATTATTGTGAAATTTGTATACATAAACCCTTAACTTTTAAAATATAAAATGCAAATTTCAGGGGGGTCACTATATTTGAAACATATATGATGTATATAAAATTGATATATTTAATACATGTGTTCTGAAAATTAGTACTGAAATGTAAAATGGGGCCAGGAAGCTGGCTCAGTGGAATAAGCGCTTCCCTGGCAAGCACATCAGCCTGAGTTCAATCCCTGGCTCTGCCAAAAACAAAAACAAAAACAAAAACATGAAATGTAAAATGCTGTATCAGGGAGACATCTTGGCAGTCTAAGAGCCTGCCTGGGAAACACAAGGATCTGAGTTTGACCTCCAGTACTGCATGCTGTACTAGCTCTGAAACCCTGGGCTCCTGTGCCAGCTACTGAAACTGGGCATGGTATAACCCTGTACCAAATAAATAAAATAGATTTTTAATTTTTTTAAAGTCATATAATAAAATGTAAAATATTTACTTAATGAGAGGTCAGCAGAATAGTTCTGAATTACAGGTTTGTTAAAGGAAAAATGATTTCATAATTAACTGTTTTATTTTTCTCTAGAATTAAAAACCAATTTTTCTTTTCTTTTTGGACACACTGTCTTGCTACACAGCTGAGACTTTTAGTGATCCTCCTGTCTCAGCCTCCTCAGTGCTGGGATTATAGGCATGTACTACCAAGCCTAGTTTCAGTGGTGGGGCCAGCACAGCATGAGGTGCTGGGAATCGAGCTTGGGTCCTTGTGCTTGCCAGGCAGGTGCTTAAACCACTGAGATATCTCCCTAGCCCCAAGAAAACAATTTTTCTTTCTGTACTATTTCCTGAAGGTCTTTCCTTAGGAAAGACCTTTGCTATCATTCTGTTTCAATCTGGGAAAGCAGTTACCTGGGCTAGATGTACAACTGTCTTTCTTTCATTACTATATTCTAGATGCTCTTGAACTCAGAAAATGTCTTATTATTAGGAAAACTGTAATTCTTTATTTCCCTGATGCACACATCCTCTAGGGCAGTGATGACAGAAACTGTCAGAGCTTTCAATGGTGCAAATTGCACTCTGCAGCACACGTCACAGGTTCGCCATCAATGAGTGCTCTCAGGGATATTGCAAAAACATAAAAAAGTTAAAATACTACAGCAAGTTATATACCTTGGACACTATTCTGGTCCAATAGCAATTGCATTAGCTATTTAAAATGTACAAAGCAGGGGAAAACCCATTCGACCCCCCTCCTGTCCCTCTCTTGGATAGGAGATTTCTTTCTCTCAATAAATATATTCTGCTCATAAAAAGTGTACAAAGCAATATTATACTGATTTTGGATTCTATTTTTAATTAAAATATCAAATTATGATCAAACAGCAGAACTTACAGCATATTTTTAAAGTGAAAAAAGGAAAACACTAAAGTAGAGAAAAACATAATATAAAACAATACAGAAAAGTGGCAAAGTGCAGTAGTAATGATTTACTTAAAACTTTCCATATAGATACAAATAACTACAAATAGCTTAGTTTTTTTAATGAAATGTCAAAAACAATTTTTAATGTTTTTACTTGCTATGTATACAAGCACTAGTTTCTAAAGACTTGTAATATCAGCCTTCTGACATGTGCCACCAATTTGCTGTAAGGTATAATATTAATTATTGACACATAATCACATGCTTTATTTTGTACAGTGATCTCAGAAAATTGTCTATTATTCTATCAATCATTGTGTCTTTCATTTATTCATTTATCTGCTGTCTCACTATGCTGTGGGAAACTTGAAAGTAGCAACTTCATTTTATACATCTCTGTTTTTTCCTAATATCAACAAAGCCCACCAGAGCAGGTAATTATTGACATTCAATGAAAAGTACACTGATTTAAAAAGTAATTTCTGTTTTATGCACACAGTACAAAATTAACACGGTAAGACTTTCATTGAGGTAATTTACTTAAAAGAACAAAAATATTCTTTTCAAAGAATTCCATCAAAGTGATTCAGAACAGAGCTCTAGATACCATTAAGAGTCCTCAATTTACTTGAGAGTCAGGGGTAGTGGGGAATGCTTACATTCTCAGTACTTTGAGTGGCTGATCCAGGATTGTAAGTTTTAGTTAAACCTGGGCAATTTAGTGATTTAGTGGGATACTTCTTTAAAAAACATTGGTTCAAAGGTCCTGAGTTCAAAACTAAAAAATTCTTTGTAACACATATTCTTTCAGTTCACTGACACAAATTATTATTATAAAAGTATTAGGTTATTAAGATATTATTAGGTTATTAAGATATTTGATTCATTTCTTCAATTTGTAGTTAGATACATTTCATAAAATAGAAAAACAGGTTCAATGACATTATTATAACTTGCTAAACGATTAAAGATAGAAAAAAAACAAAATTCAAAGTCATGTTTGCAATTTTTTGAATTGAAATTCAAAAAAAATCTTTTTCCATGAGCAAAAGATTACTCCACACATGATTCAAAGATTAATTAACTGATGTGGAAATTTATTCTTGGTTTAACAATGGATATACTAATAATTCACACAATGGAACCATAGTTAATATCCTGACTAAGCTAAGTTATACAACTTTTCAAGTAAGTAGAATCTTGAAACCTCAGACAGGTATAGGATCCAAGTCAACTTAAAAATAATGTCTCATTCCAATATGTCCACTGGTTGAGTAAAGCAAAGTTTTATTTGTAGTTCTCAACAACCTGTCTGCATGTGTAGCAAAATGTCTTATCAACTTAGGGGGAAAAAGTCAAAATTTCCACAGTGACATTCTCATTCTGTTCATCTCCTTTCCTTCAAAATAAAAAAGAGGTAAATATAGCAGGTAGCTAAAAGGAGAAACAAAAGCAGCTTAGAAGAATATTCCCTAAAGTGATAAATAGTGGTTCCTTTTGATAGGGAGGTATAGGAGAATGATTTTTATTTTCTACTAAATACATTTCTGTATTAGATACACTATTTACATGATACGTAATTTTGGTATTATAAAAATGTAAAAAAGAGGCATTAAAATTTGCTAGAGCTTTCAAGTGCTTCAGAAGTTACATTAAAAACCTTGTACTTGATATTTACAGAAAGAAAAGATTTAAAGGAATTAAGGCACTCACCTCAGGAAATGCATGGAAAAAAATCAGTCCTGCAAAATGAAAGTGAATTTCTTAACCTTTCTTTCTGTCATCTCATCTTTACCAAACTAGTTCTGTTCTAAAAGTAAGGGAAAAAATTCTTTGAAAGTCTAAGATTTTCTACTAAGTAGAATTTTTCTTTTGTAGGATATATAGTTACTTATCTAAGGATGTGTATAGGTATAAGCCTTGCGTATCTTTACAATCATTTTTTATAATTACATTAGGATTCTGCATTTTAAACCAAATTTTAAAAAATCCATATATAATCAAACAATTTTAAAAAATGAAAGTTTTATTTATAATGTTATAAATGGCATGGGGCACTCATATAGCAATTATACAATATCAAAGACCCTGAAAGACACGTAAGTATATTCATCAAAAACTGAACCAAGCATTAAATTTTCACAAATATGGAATGGTCAAGTAAACCGTGGTATATCCATATAATGGAATATTAGAAGAAACCAAAATTAATGTAAATGTTAGTGAAATGGAAAAGTGCTAGGAAAGTGAAAAAAGCCACTATACAGATATAATCCCATTTTGGGTAAAAAAAAATTTGTATAAATAAGAAAAGTTCAGGAAGATATAACGAACACAAATACGTAATTTTCTTAGAATAACTAACTTTAAAAAATCCATTCACATTTCTACTCTAACACCACAAATATGAGTCTAATATTGATAGTTGTTTTTAGTTACAAATAGAAGTAAAATGAAACAAAGAGGTCTTATATCACAGAATTTGGCTGGCTTTTGTTTACTATTTGATTTGTAGGAGAAACATCTGTATTCTATACAGTCTCCTTCCTAAGAGATGCATACACCACAGGGTACATAACTAAGGACTTTTCTGCTATATCAGGTACATTTCAAACTGCTAACACTGGTTGGTAGGCTGTTAGGTTTTTAAAGATTAGTTACTAAAATGCTGTTATTGATGAAAATACACAATTGAGAGGGTGAGGCTTCCTGAAGAACAATCTTCCAGCTCAGGTGTTACGGGGGTTGAGTAATTTTTCATGTAAATGAATTAACCATTAATTCAGTAGAAAATAATGAAAGAACTAATTGCTCTACATTAATGTTTTTACCTAATTTACTATTCAGTACACTCTAAGGTATCCCCCCTTTGCACTTTCCCATTAGCAGCTTCTCACCACCAGAGCACCCCAGATTCCTGGAAATCAAGAGAGGAATCTCATTTCTTTAGTGTATTTTGCTGATTTCCAGAAATACGGCCAGTAGGAGGCAGCAACGACTGGCTGTGGCAACAGCAGCAGCTCTACTTTGCACAGTAGTTAGCTGCTGGCTTCATTCTTCTGTCATTATATAAGCAAGATGACACTGTTCTCTAATCCAGCCAAAGCTGATAAGTACCATCAACCTGTCACTTCCTACATTTCAAATTCTAACATCACAGCATCAAAGAGTTTTTACATTTCGATTTCTTTTGCTGGCAGCAGCCGGTAGCCTCTCATTCTCCCACGGTGTTCTAATGCTGCATTTGCACACCGGGGTTACTCCCAGACTGAATAGCAGGTCATCCCCTGCTCACTGAGCTCATCTGTGGCCCATGTGCTAGGCAATTTAGATCCAATCAGCCCTTATTTAGCTCAAGAGTAATGAGCAGCATAGTGACACAGACTTAAGCCTGACCCTCAGGACACTGCTCATCAAGCAGTAAAACTGTGACAAAATCATTCATCTTCCACCCGCTGGCAAGAAATAATACTCGCACTCACTGTATTACTTTTCAAGATAAAAAAAAAAAAAAGCCCTGAATTTTCATGATGTGAGACATTAATTTGCAGAAAGCTGAATTCCCTTAAACCCCCCTGTTGCTATGAGCTCACCAGGGGGAAATAGGCCTTAGGAGACTGAAATGGAATAAAGAAAATTGCTCCAGCTTTCTTTTCATTTTAAATAAGCCTTAAATCTGACAAGAGATATCCTAAAGAGAGAAAAATATGTATCTTGTAAGGTAAAGAAGAAACAATTGAAATTAAGAGTTTCAAATGCTACTTTCACTCTGTATTTGTTCTCAATGTTGTTAAAATATAAATAAATAAAATTTGAAAAAGAGCAATTACTCAACCCTCTCCACAAGGCAGATGGGTGAAGGTGAAGCTATTCCTTATAACTCATATGGTGGCAAGAGTAAATTCCTATCATAAGGCAAAACACTAGCATGTTTTCTACAAAACACATATTAAAGATAGTAGCTTTGGGTAATATCAGAGGATAGTGAGAATTGCTAGTAATATTTTAAAACTATAATCTTACTCATTCCATAATTTATAGTATCTTTTGTGGTTTTATTAATCAACAAGTATTTATGGGCATAAATAAGACAGTTTCCCCTCACTGACATATCACATCACTTAAAAAAAAGATCTAGAAGTGTTGCATTATTAGATATATTGGAAGTAAATGCTTAAATTATACTAGTTTTCCCTGAATACTTCTAATATCTAACTAAAAATCATGATGTCAGTTTATGTCAATGAGTTTCTTTAGATTTTGTCCATGTACTTAAAGTTACAATTTCAAATGTTTTTACCTTTTTCATACTTGGAGAAGTCTTAAGATTAGTAAACTTGTCACGAATGAGATTTATCAGTCTTCAATATATTTATTATGACAACATGTCTTTGGTTTGAGAAACACTGCACTGTGTGGTGCCATGAAAGAGCACAGTAGTAATGCCTTCCTACGAGCTTACTGCTGAATTTCATCTAAAGCCTCAAAGATCTGGGTGGTCTAAAACTTATAGTGAACCATAGGGTTCAGGCAAGGAACCATGGTGACATAAATAAGATGGCAGAAAGTAGCTTTCACTGCTCCTCAACATCTTTTGATTTGTTACCATTTGCCAAAGAGAAATATTCCAGTCCTTGGTACAGAGAGTAATCATGGAGCCTCTATTCCCAAAAGAGCTCAACTGACCCACTTTCAGCAGGATAAAATGGCTTCTTTACAAAGTATGTATCTTTGTTCCTGCCCTTCTCTCCAAAGTTTTCCTCCCATTTTCTCTTTTACAATGTCCTTTCTTTCTCCTTTTCCTCTCTAATCGTCCCAAAGCAAATCTTCTTGGTTCTACCCCAGAAAAATCATATTGTTGGTAACTTTAAACTTTGATGACAACTACAAATCAGAAATCATAAAGATACATTCTTTTACTTCTGGATAAAAGTAACTGTGAGGGAAAAAAACAATATAAAGCTTCATTCACCTTATTTTTATTTTCAAATTTTATAATTATTAAAAATTAGAGGATTAAAGCACCTGCGAGCAGGAGTGGGGGGGTCAGGGGTTTGATCCCTGGGCCTGCCATGCAGGCCCCGCCCCCAGGGCCCACTAAGATGGCAATTGAGATTGTTGGGCGTAGTGGTGCGCACCTGTAATCCCAGCTCTTGGGAGGCTGTAAACAGGTGGGTCACTATGAGTCCATCTAGTGGTGAGACTTGAACACTTTGTAGACCCTTCTCTAAAATTAAAAAAAAAAAAAAAATTGGAATTAAATATTCAATATGATCTACAGTGTAAGTAGACAACCCACGCTCAAGCACAGCAAATACAAAACAAAGACAATATTGAGAATTAGTTAGGAAAGGAAGAAAAACCCATACATGCTTCGTATTCAGTATTTTCGATTTCACAAATGTACCTTGCTATGAGTGTATTTTCTTAAACTGTGCTGGAGTCATTCAATAGTTCCTTTCACTGCAAAACCTTCAGCCAGAAGTGGGAAATTTTCTTACATTATTTTATTGGTTATTTCCTTTATTCAATTTCCTGTTTCCTTTTTTAAATACTTTGCTTCCAATCCTAGTACAGAGAATCTCCACTTTTATATTCAAACAATTTCTGCACACCTGACCTCAATAGACTTGTTCTCAAATCTTCTGAAAGCAGAGAAAAAGCACCAAACTCCACCTATTCTGCCTGCTTCTGTATTTCAGTAGATTAGTTTGAGGTAGCTACTGAATTGGAAATGCAATTTTAAAAGGTCACAAAAATTTGAGCTAAAGTAGACAATGAGTTTTGCCTTACAGTAACACAAAAAACTTTTCAATTAATTGAGAAGAATAAACCTTCTGGTATCCCCTGGAGGTCCCTTTTTCTCATGGACGTTTTAGTAGACAATAAATATATTGAAGCTATACCCTGATTTCAGATACTCTATCTATTTCCATGTGTAGGTATTGAGAAGAACAACTTTGTGAGTGTAAAATTTGGGAGCGAGTATAAATCATTATCAAGTAAGATTAATAACTGAAACTGTTAAATATAAAGTGATTTTTAAAAAATTAACAGCAGTGAAGGATGCTGTTTGCATAAAAATAAAAATATAGTCAAAATTAGCATATATTAAAGGGTTTATTATAGTCCATGTTCTGAATTGGTATAAGTCAGAACTATCCAACAATGTTTCTGTTTACCACTACAGGACCCATTAATTAACTAGGTGTACTTCCTAGAGCTTGATGTTATTAGCTAGTGTGATACATAGTACACTCATATATACACACAAGTGTTTTGCAATTGCTACACACAAGTACATAGGTAATGGTTACACTACCAAATTGCAGAAATCTAAGCAAATATTCTAAGAAATCCTATGAGGCAAATAATATTTTACAAAGCTGCAGGTGAAGCTTAGAAAAGGTTAAGCTCCCAAGATTACGTTGCTAGTGAGTCAGGCTTAAGTGTACCTAATGCCTTTACTTCTTGTATCATGCTTTCATAGCAAATGTGTCATGCACAGAACAACTTCCTGTACTCACTCATGGTGGTTGTTTCCTAACACCAGCTCTCAGCTCCTAGTTTTCAACTTCTGAAATCACCTCTTGATTCCTCTTTTTTTTTTTTTGGCGGAAATGGGGATTGAACTTTGATTCTTCTCAAATTTCTTAAGTGCTTTTTTCTTTTCTTTTCCTACACTCCACTATCTCCACCAATCTATACCTTCCACTAGTTTGACAGAAAAAAATAAGGTCAGAAGGATTTTGAGATTTATAGTCTGACCAAAATAAAGAAATCAACAGGAAACGTTGCAAGTATAGGTAAAGCTAGATTGTAGATAATTTCGAAGACAACAGAAGAAATATATATTTTTTCTGAATAAATGTTTAAAAACTCAAGCATAATCAACAAAACAATATGAATATGTTTAAAATGAATTTTATAAAAATTTAAAATTTTTGTTCTACAAAGGATAATAGCAACAAAATATATCCTCAGACTGGAGCAACTGCAAATCATTTATTTGCTGTGGGACTTGTGCTTTGATAAAGAACTCTTAAGAACTCAGTAAAAAAGATAACCCAATTCAAAAATAGACAAAAGAAATCTGAGTAAATATTTCACTATAAAAGATTCAATACCCAACAAGCGTATGAAAATATGCTAGTGTTATTAGGCCTAAGGAACATCAAAAGCACAACACCATCTCACTGCCACCAGGTCACTCCACGTAAAACAAACATTTAGCAATACTACAAATGGTATAGATTCTTGTAAACATTTTTGCATTTTATCAAAAAAGTACGGTTACTATAATGCAGCAACTCTACTCTGAAGAATATAGCCAAGAGATGTAAAGACAAACTTGTAACTGAATTTTCATAGTAACAGTACTAGTCAAAAAGTGGACACAACTCCAGTGCCACTCAATTCATGCAAGGGTAAAAGGTGGTATATCAACACAAACAGTATTTGGTAATAAAATGGGATAAAATGCTGATATATACAACAGATATAGGTGAACACTGAAACATTCTTCTATAGGAAAGAAGTCATATTATATGATTCCATTTACATGGAAGGTCCAGAACAGACAAACCTATGGGAAGAAAAGTAGACGATTGGCCGTTAGGAAAAATGAGGGAATAACTGCTAAGGGTTATAACATTTTGAGGATGATGAGATGTTCTAGAACTTGATCATTGTACAACTCTGTGAATATATTAAAAACTAATGGATTGGATGGTATTTGAATTATATCTTAGTAAAGTTTTTAAATACATTTTTAAGATCTATAAACTGTATCTCAGTAAAGCTGTTGAAGAAAATAAGCCTGTCTGGGAGGAGCAGGCACTGAACTACAGACATAAGACAACTTCATTAATATTCTCAAAAATAAAGGAAATGACAGCTTTGAGACTAAGATGATGACAGAATGTAGTCCCCCAAAGACTGCATAGGAGAAGTAGGAAAGAAGTGAGCTAATTCTTTAAAAAAAAAAAAAAAAAGCCATACATAAAAGTGCATTATAGGGGGGATGGGAGGATGGCTCAGTGGAATAAGTGCTTCCTTGGCAAGTGCAAGGGCCTGAATTCAATCCCTGGTTCCGCAAAAAAAAAAAAAAAAAAAAAAAAAATGTGTATTACAAAGAAGACATTAAAGGATGGGTTTATATGAACAAAAAATAGTAAGAATAATGATATCATTATTGAACACATTGAATATTTATCACTTTATATTCAGTATCACGTCTAATTTTCAAACTTAGTAAAGTAGGTGCTATCATTTTACCATTAAAGAAGCTAAGTCTTAAACATAATTTTTTTAAATAATATTTTAAATAAATCACTCTACTAATGCAAGGTGAATTTATATCTTCATAGCAGATCTAGTCAGAGAAAAGAATAAATACCTTACACACTAATTCCTAAGAAGAACTATGAGGAAAATACAAGGTTACATAATACAAATGAATACTCGGTTGAAAGATACATAAAATATTTAATGACCACTCTTGTTTTTTCTTTTGGTTTTGAGACAAGGTCTCACTGTTAGCCTCAAACTCAGAGCGATCCTCTTGTTTCAGCCTCTGAGTACTGGGATTACAGGTGTGTATCACCACACTCTGGCAAAACTCACTGTTTTTATAAAACTTACACTGCACATATTCCTAAAATATTATGCTTTATGCTTCTTCCTTTTACAGATATCACCGCTTGCTCTAAGGCAGCCAAAGCTTGCATGGCTGATGGTCACTCTTAGTAATCCATCACTATTTGGTTTCTCAAAGAAAAACTGATAATACAAATTTTATATGGAGCTTGCACTCAATGAATTAGAACACTGCCTAAAACTTTGCATCTGTTTTATATAATGAAACAACACAAGCATTTTTGGCAAACTGGGATACACAAAGGAAAATATCGAAATCACTCATTTTATTATTTTAAAAATCATATCTAGTTTAACATTTTTATAGTAAGCTATTTTTAATAATTAAGAGATATAATCCATTCATACTAAAAAAAGAAAAATGCTTGCATGCTGTCAGTATCTTTTCTATTTTTCCTAAAATATCTTGTAAACTATTTGACATAGAGAAGATCCTCAAGAGTAGTTTCCCTTGTACTATCTCCTAGGCTATTTCAAATTCTCCCAATGAAAAGAAAAAAAAAAATTTGCTGAGTATGTGTTATAGATAGTAAATCAAAGTACTAAAAATGCTTTGAAGGGAATAAAAACAGATTCTCTTCTCTCTCTTTCCCACTTTCCTTTTTCTCTTTCTCCTCCTTTCCCTCACACACTCACACCTTTATCAAGTACCAAAACAGATAAATAACAGATGATGCTCCATTCTCTTATGAAAGGGAGAAAAAGAATTTAAAAATATGTATATTCTAACATATATTTTGAAGTCAAAACCAGAGGTTCAGTCTTCTAAGGAGCTGTACTTTAACACATAGCATTTCAAATAAAGATAATCTGTTTTGAAGTACTTCTTAATCTCAAAAATTTAGCATTTTAGACAAGTTCTCAAGGGTCTTTAGAGTGCTTTGAAACTAGTCTCTTGTTTAACACAAAATAGGATATCAGTTGATCAATACCCATGTGGCTTAAATTCATAAGTCCACAACTTCCCTTAAGTGTTAGAACAAACAGGTGCAAAGCCTGAAAATTTATTGTTTCTTTTAAAACTCTAAATGATATTTGCAGATGCCAAAAGGCATTTTGAAATCACTCACCCTTACATCAGTAAAAATGGAAAGGGGATGTGGAGGACAGAGGATCTCGTGAGGCTTTACAAGTCAAGTTTTTGCCCAGAGCTAATTTTCATAGTTATGTTATAAAACCCCCCAAATAGAGGTTTATAATGGAAGTGCTGACAGACTCTTAACTATAGCAGTATGAATGGATATAATTTAAAAGAAAAAAAAAAAAAAAGCTTTTGGCTACACCTAACTCCACAAATGAAAGACTGCCACTTTTATATTAACCTCAAATAAGAGCAAGTGAGAACTCGAAGTGTGATTTCAGAAAGGTAATGTGAAATGTTAAAGATGACTGCTACAACTATTTGACATTCGAAGTTTTTAAACACTGAGGCATTTAGTTAACATAACCAAGTCAGTATTTTCATAATGTTACTTAATCAGCAATAAAGAATGCTCTGGTGAGCCATCAGTTCCTGTTAGCAGAAAGTGGCATATGAAGTTATTATTTCTTAACAGCCTAGAGGGAGCTGCTTCTCCCTTTAATCAGTGATCTTAGTGCCTTCCTACCTATAATTTCTGTCATACAGTTATAAAACTATTACCCAGATCAACACACACACATACACCCTGCATCCACATTTATGCAAGGACTGGTACTTTATTCCCCTCTGAATTTGAAAACAGAAGAGATTGTTAAGGTAAAGTATTTCATTCTTTCCCTTGGCAGAGATGCTGTCAGGAATAAATATCATCAATCTATGCAATCTGTCTTTCCTACCTAAACCAAAATTCAAAGAATTTAACTGTTCTCAACTACAAAGAAATAAAGTGTCAATGCTTTAATTTTCAACTACTATTCAAAATGTTTTTTTTTCCTTTTTCGTAGTATTAATACATACAGCACACATAAAAAACCATAAGTACAAAAGGACCTCTAACACAATTCTAGACTTGGAATTAAGAAATTAGAAACACATCTACATACGCAAATTCCTAAAGGAGATTTGTTTCCTCCTTTTCTTCCTATCCTTCTTTGTAAGGTAATCAACTCACCACGATCCCTGGGGTGGTGATCCTTTCCACAAAGAACCCCAAATGAATCCTCAATCTGTCTTCATCCAGTTTGCTTTGAAAACGCTAAAAGTTGGTGTGATAAAATGAAACGTCCAAGCCACAGTTCCTGTTATTTACTGTAATCAGCCTTACTGAACATACATATAGAAATTACTGTGTGGTCTTCAAAACCCTAAAGGGTACCGATGCCTAAAGATAGACCAGTAAGGAGGACTTGCACATTGCCGCACCATTTGGATTCATACACCAACTTAATCATATCTGTTACAACTGTTGTATAATTTTGGCAAAGAAGGTATGAACAGTTTGCTATTCTTTTATCACAATTGTTTTCAATCATAATTTAAGAGTGTAAACAAAACCAAAAATACATATTTATAAAAGAAATCAAATTTATCAACAGTAACATCTACATCTTTTTTTCATAGGCTACTCATGAAAAGGAACATCACACACTACTTTTCCATGCTTCAAAGGATAGCAAACTATAAACTCAATCCAGATATGGCTAAGAGAAATTCCTAACATAAATGTAAAGTTACTTTCATCATACATAATCTATAGTCTTCACGATTGGTCACTGATTTCTGGGGGTTTTTTTGTACCAGGAATTGAACACTGGACCATGCATTTGTCAGGCAGGCAACTGTGCTGCTGAGCTACATCCCTAATCCTCAACATTGATCCCAACCTCTACACTCATGAACAGTGGCCCTTTGGCTTACCAGAGATGCAGTATAACTTTCATGGCATTTGCAAGCATTCTTCTTTCTGCCTCTCCTCCCCAGCTCTCCCAAAAGAAGACCAAGGGGCATCAATGGAGAGGAAAGCAAACATCAGTAGTAGAGATATATAAAATGATTAAGGAAAAGAAAGAAACTCAGTAAATTCAAAAAGAAAATGAAACCAAAGTAGAACTAACAAACAACTGAAGAATGTGTATATAGGAGAAACAAAACATTGGAAGATCTGACAAAAATGGTTCAGAATATCAATGATAAATTTACCAAAAACACAAAAAGGTGTCAGAAAAACTGGAGATAAAAATCATACAGAATTCATAATGCGAAGACAGGTACCAATGTAATCACAGTACATGACCTCAATAACCCAATTTCTGAAAGAGATTCACTAAAAAAAGAATTCAACAAATACAAGAGTTCAAAAAAATGGAATAGATACCTACGGTGTCCTACCTTAGAACAACAAAATACATTTTTCTCAGCAGTACCTAGAAATTTCTCCAAAATACATATAGGAGGGGCTGGGGAGATGGCTCAGTGGAATAAGTGCTTCCCTGGCAAGCGCAAGGGCCTGAGTTCAATCCCCGGTTCCGCCAAAAAAAAAAAAAAAAAAAAAAAAAAAAATACATATAGGAACTCACAAAGCCTGACTAAATAAGTACAAAAGAATTGCAATCACCCTAGGTATGCTATCAGATCACCAACACTGATACTAGAAAACAGAAAAGAACCCACAGAAAATTTATAAACACTTAGAAACTTAACAGAATCCTGAATATTCAATGAGTCACAGAAGAAATCAAGGAATTTCTAGAACTCAATGAGAATGGCAGTATAACATATCAGAACCAATGGGACATGAGCAAAGTTGTCTTAAGAGGAAAATTTACTGCAGTCAATACTCACATTAGAAAAACAGATTAAGCTAAAATAAATTAATGATGAAACTCAAAATACTTGAAAAATCAACAATCCAAATTCAAACCTAGTTTAAGGAAAGAAATCACAAACATCACAATGGTAATTAATGAAACTGAGACTCAAAAAAACATTAAAACATCAAACTGAAGGGTAGTTCTTAAAATAAAAAACAAAATAAAAACCAAATTTATCAAAAGGAGTGAAAAGACATACATCACTGCAATTAGAGATGAGCATGATGAAATCATGAGTATCAGTAAAATTTCATAATAGTTGCTATGAAAAGTTATATGTTAATAAGTTAGAAAACTTTGGAGAAACTTTGCTAGACACTAATGAATTATCAAAACTAAACCACAAAAAATACAGGAATTCTGAACAATCCAACATCAGGAAATGAAACTGGGGTGGAAATGAAAAACCTACTAAATAAGAAAAGCTGAGGACCTGGTGGAATCACTGCTAAATTCTTTTTTGGGAGGTAGTAGGGCTGAACACAGGACCTTGCACTTCATCAGTGCTGAATTCTCCAAGACCTTCATGGAAAGTGTATCATCAATACTACTCAAACTCTTCAGTGATACAGAAAGGAAAGGAAAGCATTCAAACTCATTCCTGGAACACGGCATTACTCTTACCCAAAAAGTGACACCCCCCCCCGCCAAAAACAAACCAGGGCCAATCTCCTTAATGAATATAAATGTAAAAATTCTTGGGGAGATGATAGCTCAGTAGAATAAGCGCTTGTCTGGTAAGTGCAAGGGCCTGAGTTCAATCCCTAGTGCTGCCAAAATAAATAAATGAATAAAAAGGTAAAAATTCTTAATAAGATAATTGGCAAATAGAATGCAATGAATGATCAGAATGATCACATATCATGAGTAGGTAGGTTTCACCCCAGGGACGTAACAATGGTTCGACATATGCAAATCAATAAATATAATATACCACATAAAAAGAACCAAGGTCAAAAATTACATGATCATATCAATAAATTTTAACACACTTTTGACAAAATCCAACACCCATTCATGATTAAAAAAAAAAAAAAAAAAAACCTAAAGAAAACAGATAGAGAACCTTAACTCAATCTGGTAAAATCCATTCATGAATCATATTAAATAAGGAAAAGCAAAGTGTTCCCTAAAATACTCAGGAACATGACAAAGATATACACTATCACCACTCCTGTTCAATATAATACTTGAAAAATTACTGTAATCAGACAAGAAAAAGAGGGCTATGTATATGCAGGAAATGAAATCTATCAGTATTTGAATATGATATTATTCTTTGCAGGTAAAAAAAAAATTCTACCAAAAGATTTCTAGAATAACAAAATGTAACAATATAGCAGGATATGAAATCAATACTCAAAAATCAATATTGCTCCTGTAACCAACAATGAACTTATCAAGAAAGAATTCAGGAAAATAATATCATTCTGAATAGTATTAAAAAAACTAAATACTGTACTTAAAAATTAATCTATCCTACCCAATCAGTTACTTAGGAATTAATCTAATATAACCAAAGAAATGAAAGTCGTCTACAATGAAAACTATAAAACTTTTTAAAAACAGATCAAATAAATGAACAGAAAATGGAAAAATAAACTTGGTCACTGAAAGGTAGATGGCCATAATCAAGATTAAATGTCATCTGAATCAAAATATGTAGCCTTTTTCACAGAACAGTCAACAATCCTAAAATTCATATTATACCAGAAGAGACCTAGAATATCCTAGGTAAGTAGAGCAAAACAAAAAGCATCTAAATACCTGACTTGAAGCTATACCACAAAGCTACCATGATAATAGAATGATATTTGCTCAAAACAAGTATGTACATCAACATAACAGAAGGTGCAGACACAATCCCAGATACATTCACTCAACTGATCCCTGACAAAGGAACCAAAAACATATGCTGGAGGAAGGATGACCTTTCTAGCAAAAGGTGCTGGAAAAACTGGCTACCCACATGTGAAAGACTTAAGCTAGACTCATGTCTCACCATGCACTAAAAAGAAACAAAACTGATCCAAAGATCTAAATATTAAAACAGAAACACATCTATTAAAGGATAAAGTAGATAATAGTTCTTTAAGTCTCAGGTATAGGCAAGGACTTTCTGAGCAGAACTCCAATTGCACACACACATACACACACACACACACACACACACAACAACAAAACAACAACAACCAAGAAACAGGAAATGGGATTACAACAAATTATAAAGCTAGTTCTTAAAGTAATGGAACCATCTGCAAAGCAATTGGAACCATCAACGGAGTAAAGAGACAATCTACAAAATAAGCTTCCAGATACACTTGGATATAGGACTAATAGCTAGAATAAATAACTCAAATTAGATTCTGCAAAATAGGCATCTCAATTGAAAACTGGAAACTAAAATGGATAAGACACGTTTCTGAAGTTCAAATGGGCAATAATACATGACAAAAGTTCAACATGGCTGGTCATTAGAAAAACACAAAATAAAACAGCACATATTGCTTCAGAAAGAATGACTATCATCAAGACGTCAAATAATAGCAAGTGCTGGTGAGGCTGCAGTGAAATAAACAAACCATTGGTGGTAGGAACATAAAGTAGCATAACCATTATAAAATCAGTATGGAGATTATTATTTTTTTTTTTTTCTTTTTGCCGGAACCTGGGATTGAACTCAGGCCATTGCACTTGCTAGGAAGCACTTATTCTATTGAGCCATCTCCCCAGCCCTGGAGATTCTTTAGAAAACTAAAAATAAAAGTTCAATTCAATCCAGCTATTCTCTACTAAGTATCTTCTCAAAAGACTTAAAGATACCATATTACAGTGCTACACGTATGCTGATGTTTATATTAATGTCACAATTAATAGCTAAATCTTGGAAGCAGCTTACATGTTCATCAACTGACAAATGGATAAAGGATAAATCTGAATCATCTGTAAAGAAAAGGATGCAATGGGAAAACATAATATTAGGTGAAATATATCTGACGCATAATCTTAAATACTGTATGATTTCTATCATATAGTAAATCCAAGGTATAAATAAAGCAGCAAAGTGAAAGACATATAAAAGGAAGTGGACATACATCTCTTACAAATGGGAAAGGTTCCAAGAGACGGAGAGTAGAGAAGGGTGAGAGAAGAAGGGGACTTAAAAAGAAATAATTATACCCACAATGACTATAATCACTACATGTCACACACATGAACTAAAAAAATAAATAAAACTGGGAGAATAGAACCCAGAGGAGAAAATTTAGAAGAGGAGAGATTGGAAGGGATGGGAAGGGAACAAGAATCAAGGTATGGTAAGTACATGTATACACTACTTAAAATGAATTTAAACAATACATGCTGCAAACATATACTAATAAAAAACGGAAAAGATGCACACTTAGGATTTAATCTACAGTTATACTTCCACAAGTACACAGAGATGCCTATGCAAAATGGCAAATAAAAATGTTTTGACTTTAAACAATAAACAATAGTTACTAATGATTTAACAAAGTTTAGTAAGTACATCTATAGGATGGAATACCATGTATTCATTAAAAGAATTAGGAAGGTCTCCATGTACCAATACAAAAAGCTTTTGAGGAAAGACTAAGCAAAAAAAAGCTTGCAGGACAAAGATCATCTGTTTATGTTTCACACATATAAATAAGGAAAATGAAAGGGCTTATAGAAAGCATTTTACTTCTGTGGTGTAGAATTACTGCAACGCTTCTCAACATTAGCAGTGCTAAATGACAGATAATTCTTTGTTATGGGAGTGGTCCTGAGCACCTGTAGGGTAGCAGCATTCCTGTCCTCTACCAACAAGATGCCAGTGGCAAACCTGCTTTCTTGTTTTGTACAATAGACATATATAGTTAGAGAAACCAACACTGGGAGAAGCATAAAATTTTTTAACTTTCTCAGAAGCACAGGAAAATATGACTATATTTTAAAAATGAACAAATAACAGAAAGGGTAAAGTATAAAATAGGCTAATAAGTCCCGCTCAATTAAATACATGGTTTTCACAGAAGATCCAGATTCAGTTTCTTATAAAACTGGCTAGTGATTTACCTGTGTACCTCATCTATCTACATGAAAACTCCTGCGGTCACAGAACTGTATATGCTTCAGTAAAGTCTAGCTTAGATTTGGGCTCAAGATTTCGCATAAAAAAATTCATAATATACCTCTTCATAATTATAATCTTTCTTAAGACAGACTCTTGGATTATACCACATACATAGCTCTAGAGTTGTAACAGGGCAGGTCAGATTTTAGTTTTTCTGCTTGTACCTTTACATAAGCTTTCTTTTAAATATTACTTGGAAAAGCTATTTCAAAACCAATATTTTATCCAAATGAGAAAGAAGACAAACCCTTTTATATTTTCATTTCACCAGTGTATCAAAGGAGAACTTTCACATAAAATCAACAGATTGATGATGTAAATAAATCAAACAATGAGCACACTGCTGGAAAACATACCTGATTCTGGCCAGAATAGCTTGTAGAAAGCTCAGTACTGCCCTAAGTTCAGATTCTCGACAGGCTGGGAGAAGCATACTGAACCCATCATTAAGCAGTTTCTCATGGGAAGGATACAAGCAGCAGCTGGTCTCGAACACTTCTTGAACACCATCAATGTAGATGGAGAGAAGTGTCCAAAGAGCGTGTCTCTGTACCATTTCTTCTTTCTTAGACACCAAGAATTCCTTTGCTTTCTCTTGGAACTCATATGACAATTTCTCAGCCAAAACACCAATGTCCAGATTTTTCTGGGCATACAACAAGAGGAATGCCATTTGGCCTTTCCAAATGAGGGCTCTCTGAGATGTTCTAAAAGCCGGCTTCAGAAAATTTAGAAGGTTTAAAACATGACTCGCCACATCTTCTACCTCTGCAACAGCTGCTTGCAATAGAAAAAGACTGAAAAAGTTCTGCAGTCCAACTTCAGTTAGTTCTTCCATTCTTCTTTGATGGAATTTAGAATATATCCTGTAGCAAAAAGCAAGCAAAATAAACCGCTTCAATAAAATTACATCATTCATGAGAATCTATCTCTCTAAATTTTTACTATTTTTGTATTCTTTTAAAAAAAAACTAAGTCATAGAAATTACACAAATTCTCACAGAGAAGTGTGCACTAGAGAATTTGAGCACCAGTTGTGATGAGTCATGGAGAAACAAGATCACAACAGCAAGAAAGCAGCTATTAGAGAATTCCTGTCACCCTCTGCTTTATGACAGAAAAGAATGACGTCCGAAAAACTTACTTAAAATAAGCCAGCCTCTCTAAATATTTTGAAAATAAGAACCTTTAAAAAAAACTCTATCTTTAAAAAAAAACCTTCCTTTATCACCTTTGAGTCGTTATTATAAAATTTTAGCTAATTTTTCATTTTGATGTTGACGTGTCATTTTTTCTACTTAGAAAACAAGCCCAAAGGCCCAGGGGAGATAGCTCAGTAGAATAAGCACTTGCCTGGCAAGTGCAGGGTCCGGAGTTCAATACCTGGTCCAAAAATAAAAAAAGAAAGAGAAAACAAACTCAAACTCCCCTGGGATGCAAAAAAAAAAAATCATTAGGAGAAAACCAAAGAAGCCAATATTTCTTTGAAGAACAGCAGAAATGTCAGGCATTTTCTTACAGCTGGGATGTCAATTACCTTTCTTTTATTATTAGCAAGTAAGAATAGATGTGTTATAGTTACAACATTCATTACAGCTTTGGGGATCTTAAATGTCCCCCCAGGCCCCATCACCTGGTCAAAAGCATGGTTCTATGGAGGCAGGTGGTAGAACCTCCAATAGCTGAGGCCTGCTAGGTACCTTAAGGAGACAGAGATCTAGCCCTGTCCACACTATTTTTTTCTCTGGCTATGGTGCTAGTGGTTTGGCCCTGCCATAGCCATTTTGCCATATTTCAAGCAATAGAGACAAAAGATCTTGGACTGAAACCTACAAAACTGTGATTCAAGCCTTTCTTCTTTATCTGCTGTTTATCTCAAGTATTTGTCATGGCAAAGAAAACTGACTACAGATTTTGTAATCCTTTTGGTACAGTTTTCATTTACTGTCACCAAAATTGCAAATGAACATTATTGATAATTTTCCTTGCACCCCTTCTCCCTCCTTTCCCCTCAAATACCTGCTCTTATCTTGTTTATATTCTAAGACAATCCAGTTCACTAAAGGAAGCATTGTTCCCAATCTGCAGATAAACTGTTCATGTTCAAATGTTCAAAAATAACCATTAAAAGATTAAGTACTACTTAAAACCACTTAATAGTTGTAATTTTTTCAGCAGTTAAACTTAAATTCCCACGAATTTATTAGGTTTTATAAAGTTTATAACTCAGGGCAATAAACCCTGAAGAAATCGATTTATTCAGAGAGAACTATATCAGAGCTGATACACTTCTGAAAATAAAGATGTGTTTAAGTTTGTGTTCTCTATCTTCCCCACTATAGCACTTGACACACAGCATTTATGTAATAAACACACTTTCTACTAAATGAATTTCAGTAATTCATTTTTAATAAATTTCTGGTTAAGTCTTTCATAAAATTACATAATGTTAAAAACCAAATGGGGACTAGGGTGGAGCCAAGTGATAGGGTAGTGTGCTCAGCTTCTCAACAAAACTACTGCTTGAAACATGTAACTGTTAAAAGGTTTAATAAAGACACTACCTTTTTCTGAAAAGTATACTCTATCACCATAACCGTGCTCATTGTGGGAAGAAAATAGGAATTTGAGTCTTAAGTATCTGCTAAGAATGACTATCGTGTTCAGAGGTTCTAACAAATAAGATGAAAAAGTGGTAGTAAAGAGGGCTGATAAAAGGGACAATAAGCATGGAAGCAAAGGCAGGAGAAAAATGAAAAACTATGTAGTTTATCATAGCAGAAATGGAAAGAGAGCACATTCTCCAGATAAAATATCAGGGTCACCTGGTCTTAACTACATTCTTGTCAGCTCTCACTCAAGGGAGCCAGTGCTTATCAGATAACAGGTCTCAAAGAACACAAAAAAAAACCTATTAGTTGCCAATGAACCACACAGAGACTTTTATTCCTATCACTTTTAATTCAATGTAATATAATCACTATAAATAACTTGACAAAAAAAAAAACCCTAATCCTTTTATAAAAGTGCTATATTCAATAAATAAAAATCTAATCTTGGTGTACTAGGTACTGTACAGCCATTAATTCCAGCATGCCAAGAAGACAGCTTGTTCAAGCCCAGGTTGAGCAATATAGCAACTTGAAAAAAGGGGCTGGGGCTGCAGCTCAGAGCCCAGTACTACAAAAAGAAATGTAATCTTCAATAGTGATGAAATGACTAAGAAACTAAAACCTTCTCCAAGCTCTGTATTTTTCCATTGCGAATGAAACACATTCTAAATGTGCAAAGAATTTCTCACTATAAGAAAACTTAGGGTTGTATAAACAGTAATGCTTCTCCAAACATATCAGTGAATATTCATGACAAACAGATACTATACTCACCTTCCTTTGACTTGTTTCCAAGGATGAGGCCCATTGGTTTTCATGGCTTTCTTAACAATCTTCGCCAAAATGCAAAGAAAAATGGTAAAACTACTGTATGACTTGGACAGATCATGATCTTGTTTATCACAACAGCAAGTCTTCACCATTTCAAGCATAGACAACGGAGACTTGATATTAACAAGACCTTTCAAAGGAAGCCAAGAAACAGTGAAGGAACTATTCTAAAAGTAAAAAGATGGATAATAATTATTAGTTTCTTAATAAATAAAAAGATGCAAATTTCAGTTAACTTATTAAAAGATTAAATAAGCTTAATGACACTGTATTACTAATGTATCATCATATCACCCTAAATAGTTCCTTAAAGAAGTATTTGTTTAAAGTATATTCAAAATTTGTGTTGTCCCCAACATGTGCTTGTAACAGCTTGTTTGTCTAAATTAGGACATAAACTAGGTTCATACAGTATTTGGAAGACATGCCCATGAAAGCTCTATCACATTCATTTGACAGGTTTTGTTGATACCACTCATCTTTTTGTATCAGATCTTTTGTTGCACAGCACCCTAGGAACAGACAATGGCCTTTTCACAGCTCTGTGTACTTTACTATACCATTCTTTTAGCTCTCATACTCTTTTTGTTGTGTAATTGGAAAATCCCTCTCATTAAGGCCAAGTTAAAATATTTTGACTCATATTAAGTCTTCCACATGACTTCCACTGGGTTAGATATGTCTCTCCCTGGCACTGCATGTCCACCCTAATATGTATATACATATCTGCCTATGGGCCTACAGTCTACTCAGGTATCAAGATGGCATCATATTCAGGAAACAGTGCCCATTGAAGGTATTTTAGGGAATCAATATTAAAAAACATTTATAAATGAGGATTAAAAAGAACTTATGGCTACAATTTTGATTACTTGTTTATACTCAATTCTCTAGAGCAAATATATACTAAATGCTAACTCACTCTAGTCCATTTTTGACTAAAATTAATTTACCAAGAAAAACTCATAGCTACTAATAATTAAGTCATAAAAACATTCTGCATATCACACAAATTCTTCAAATTTCTGGAGTAAATTTGTATTTCATTTACTCACCAGGTTTTTACTGTAATATTCCCAAAGAATGTTGACAACTGTAATATTTGGTTCCCAAAACTCACAAAGTGTCAAACAACAGTGAAGATACATTCGTAATTGCTCCTCTTGTATACCTTCCTAAAGAATAAACTGAAGTTATGAAGGAATAAATAAGCTCAGGCTACATGAATATTATTTTACACTGTGTAACCTATAGTTAAAAATAAACAGATATCCCTAAATCTATAGCCATTCTTACCTTCAGATTAGAAGACCTAAATTAACCTGAGGTACTATTTTAAAAACTAAATTTATGATTTGAGAATAGAAGCTACATAACCCAGTAACTTCAATTGTATTACTTAACAAATATAGGTGTCTTATACTTGGATGGTGTAGAAACTCAAATAATAGAAAGGAAATCCAAATCCAAGTGGTAAAAATAATACAATAATTAGGTAAAAAAAATCTAATAATCTACAAGTTCATCAGGCTTGACATAAGGGTCTACAATTTGACAATATGGCAACTACATTTTGTTTTGTTTTGTTTTTTGAGACAGGATCTCACTATGTAGTTCAGACTTGAACTCACTATGGAGCCCAAGCTGGCTCAAACTCAAGGTGATCCTGTCTCAGCCTCCTGAGTGTGGGAATTAGGAATGTGCACCACTACAACCTGCCTAAAAATAATTATTATTCTTTTTTTTTGTATTTAGAACAGGGTGTAGGAGTCACACTGCATAGACTAGTGTGACTCCTGATCCTCCTGTTTACAGCCTCCCAAGTGCTGAGATTACACGGTGTGCCACCAGGACCAGTCTCAATTGCAGCACAGTCTCAGTCACTGTCTCAACATGCCCCCAGGATGGGGCCAGCAGGGCAGGGCATAGGATTGAGCTCCTGGCCCCTGTGTCTGCCCAAGCAGGCACTTTAATCCGCTGAGCTATTTCACCGGCCCCCCAAAATAATTAATGATTATGGCAAAACAATTTGGGGTATGGTGAAAACAAGCACAAAATATGTATAGTTAAGAAATAACAGGAAGTAAATGAAGATCTAAATGAAAAAGTGCAAAATAACAAAAAATAAATTCAGTGAAAATAAAAGAATTAGTTCTTGATAGAAACAGTAACCTTTCCAATATATAAAAAGCAGTCTGAGAAGTTAAGTACATAGTAAACAGAGATTTGAATGTGAAAAAAATAACAGTTCTTGTTAAATGCTGGGTACTAGATGGAAATAACAGAACCAATACACTAGTCTGTCATAAATATTGAAATATGTTAAGTGTTAAGTACAGTGCTTACACAAAGATAACTACTATTTTGTGATCTGCAACATAATCTCTGAATTTAAAGTTATACTATAAAACCAGTGTGATAAAAACACTATGCTACTACCAACAGGACAGGACAGGACAGGACAGGATGAGAGAGAGAGAGAGAGAGAGAGAGAGAGAGAGAGAGAGAGAGAGAGAGAATGAGAACACAGAAGAAACAAAAACAACTCCAAGCACATTAAGCTACCTTCTCTTTGACAGAAAAACCAGACACCTTCATGGGAAGGACAACTTTAATAAATGGTGCTAGAAAGCATGTGCTTTCCATATGCCAAAAACTGACCTCAGACCAGCATTTCTCACCATGCACTACGCCAAACTTGAAAAGGATTAAAGATCTAAATATTAAAACAGAAACACTTAATCTCCTGTGAGGTAGGACAGGTAAAACTCTTGAAGACATAGGTGTACAGAAAGACTTTATGAAGAAAACCCCAAATGGGTAAGAAGTATGAAGAATCAACAACTGTGATCGCATCAAATTAAAAAGGGTTGGCACAGGCAAAGAAATCAAGAACAGAATGAAGAGACAATCCACAGAATGGGAAAAAAGTTTTACCTTCTCAGACAAAGGACTAACACTTAGAATACAAAAGAACTAAAAAATACAACAATCAGATGTCCCCTCGATTTAACAGCCCAACCCAAACATGGCCATCTGAAGTGAACAGAAATTTCACAGATGAAGACATACAAATAGCCAATAATTACATTAAAAAATCCTTAGCGCCACTGGGTCATTTGGGAAACAAATCACAACAACACTGACCAATCGCTCTTCCTCCAGAAAGAATGGCTCATATCAAGAAATGAAACAATAAAAAATACTGACAAGGTTGGTGGGAAAAAGAATGCTTCTCCATTGCTGATGGGAATGTAACTGGTACAACCACTATGAAAATCAGTATGGACATCGTTCAAAATATCGAGTTACTTCCATTAAATCCAGCTATTCTCCTTCTTAATATTTTCCTAAGTGTTCATGGCACCATACTACAGCAATATATGTGCCTATACATACAGCAGCAAACTTTAACAACTCATATGCCCATCTAGATGAATGGCTAAGTGCATTCTTGCACAGTGGAGTACTACTCTGCCCTAAGAAGGATAAACTGGAAACATTTACAGGAAAATGGATGCACCTTTACACCAATATCCCAAGGGAAATAAAGCAGCACACAAGTTTAAATATTTCATTGTTTCCCTTGTTTGAGAAACCCAAAGGGTAAATGGGTAGCACAATGGAGGATAGATATGGGGAAGTAGAAAGAACATGATCAAGTGGGAAGGGAAACAAGAAAAAGGAACAGAGGGAAAGGAAAAGGATAAACTAAGACTAGGAAAAAAATAGAGGTCCCCAAACCAAGATGACAGAGTAAGCAGCAGAGTAAAAACCTGAGTGTTGCATCCAGAGATGGGATTATAGCAGCATGAGGAAGACAAAAGGGCAGTGGGTTCCCTAAATCCAAGAAGTACCTCAGGTGTGAAATGAAGTCTATGGAGAAAGCAAAGAGAGAAACTCTAATGAAGGAGGTAGCAAGCAGTGCCTTCCCCCCACAACTGGACTCACTGAGCAACAGGAGAGATTCAAACTTGCACATGTACACTGGACATTGGTGACCTAGAGGCCTCCACAGAGATGTAGAAGTGGAGGGGAGCAGTGCATGTGAAGGACTGCAGTGGCTGACAGACGAGTGCTAAGGGCTCAGTTGTCCTATGTGAAAGAGTGCTTGGCTGGCTCGTCTTGGAGCCGGCCAGCCCAGAGGCTACTGACTCAATCCGGGGGCTCTCGCTGGGCTCAGGCCCACAGAAGGTGTGCTGCGGCAGGTCTTGGCCACCACTCTGGCTTGCTAGGATGAAATCAACTGGATTAGGGCTGTTTCCACACACTGCCTCTCAGACAGCAGAGACAAACCTGGAGTTGGACTTTTTTTTTCCTTTTATTTGCTTTTTGCTGTTATGATTTTGCTTTTGCTTTTGCTTTCTTCCTCCACTGTTTGACCTTGTTTTTATATGAGTGGGAATGTGATTTCTCACCTCTCTGTGGTTGTGGCTCTGTTCTGTTCTATCTTTCTTCTCTCTTTTCCTCCAGTCTTCTGTGCCAGTTTCCCAAAGTTAGCGTGATCCCCTTTTGTCCTCCAGCCTTATCTCTAATCTCCTCCTCTTCTACCTCTCTGTTTTTTCTCTGACCCATTTTAAATTTAACTCCCAAGGATAAAATTGGCATATTAAGGACTTACGTACTACACATAACTTTTTGGTCTCTTTTAGAATTTGTTACATAACAAGTCTAGTTCATATGATTTGAGGTAGAAAATTAATGTTTACCTCTGTCATTTCCTAGGCTGTATTTGATTCTAGTGTAATTGCTGATGGTACCAAGTTAGCTAAAAATAAGTGTGCGAAACAGCTCTCCTGGTATTTCAAGATTGAAATTGACTAAAGGTCATGGAAAATACTGTGGCACAGGGCCAAAGAACCAGGATGGGCCCAACAGGGAGAAACTTCTCATCTCCAATGAACTGGAGAGACAGGACCTTGTAACAGACTCCAAATCCAAAAACCATTTATACCTGGAACATACTTCAGAGTAGTCATTTGCTAAGAGTTCTAAATAAAGCAATTCATAAGCAAATTATAAGCATGACCCCAGTAATTAAACTAAAAAAATGAAAAGACACTTAAACTTTAAGATGCAACCCAAAACATCTGGCTCAGGAAAGGCAAGTCCAGGGGGGCAATAAGATAGGACAATCTGAAAGCCACCCACCTGCCTTTTCTGAAGTGGTAACAACAAAGCAACTGAGATTCTAAAAAACCAAATCAGAAATAACTTCTTAAATAACTATAGAAATAGTATCCATAATGGACATCAACCATGCTTAGTGACTCTAGAGTAGATACAGACAAAATAAAAAAAAAAAAAAAAACAAAACAGAAGAACTTAAGAAAATTATGGAAGCCATGAATGCTTAGCATAGGAATGAAATGAAATCTGCAAGGCAGATTCAAGCACATACATAGGAGAGTAACAATTCTACTGAAAGTATCCCAGTTAGATTAAGCCAATGTGGGGATACAGAAGACAGGCTTCTCAGAATTAAAAAGACCACAGTGGTATATGTGCTCATGTTCTTAGAAGCACAACTGTAAAAACTAGATCTCGGAAATACCCAAATGCCCATCAAAAACCAATGAATGGATAAAAAAAAAAAAATGTGGTCTTTTTATATAGTGGAATACTACTCAGCCATAAAGAAAAATAAACTGGAGATTTTCATAGCTACATGGATCCAATTCAAGATCATACTCATAAGTGAAATAAACCAGATGCACCTATGCAAAAGTTGTATTTCTAACTAGTGTGAGAAGCGGAAAGAGTAAATAAGTTGCAAAATGTACAATAGATATCTTAAAATTGGAAGAAACTGTTCAAAAGGAAAGAGGAACTGGGATGGAGGAAAGGAAAAATGATGGCAAAACCAAACCAAACCAAAGCAAAAACAACAACAAAAGTGTTATATATACACAAGGTAGTCATAGTACTAATTTCTCTTCACTGAATTGAAAGGCTAGTCCTAATATAGTTGGGACAATTAAATGCCTATTATCTTATAATTTAGTATAAACTAATTTGAAACTAATAATACTCAATATATATCATTGTTACCCTATTTTTTCTTTATTAATTTTACTGAGAAACAAATAGCAATGAGATAGTTTCAAAACTGATTAATAGGGCAGTTTCAATAATTAATACATTGCATATCGTTGTCTTCATAGCAGTTATTCATAGAACAAGATGCAGATGTGATATCCTATCCACAAACACTTTTTTTTTTTTTTGCAGAACCAGGGATTGAATTCAGGCCTTTGCGCCACAAATACTAGGAGCACAAATCTTTCTTCTCATTGAATTAAGAGAAAGTAGCTGTATATATCCTATTTTGTATATATAGATACAAAATGGTCCTTCATTTGTATCCCTTTTTTGTTTACTTTTGTCAGAGATGGGTATTCTACTGCCATTTAAATATAGTAGGTATTTGAATTCAGCAAAATAATCCAAGATAATCTAGTAGTCCATAATAGTAGTGGGTTATCTGTAGGACTGGCAATGTCAAAAGTTGCTGACTTGAGCCATTTATGGCTCAGCATATTAATTTGGCTTTACTTTTCATACCTCGTTATATACTTTTCTGCTGGATGGTTAAGATGAAGATAAAGTAAGACCTATATAACAAGAAATGTAACTTCTGTATGTGACAAGGTCAGTCAAATTCCTTCAAGATTTGGCCTGAAACCCTATACTGCAGTATTTTCTTGTTTTCAAATTGTTTTTCTGTTTGCTTGTTTGTTTAAAATTTAAAAAAGAAAAAAATAGAAAACTTTTGTAGTTGGGGAGGGCAAGACAGGTTGAAGGGAAGGGAATGAAATAGGGAAAAAAGAAAGAATCAAGATACCATAGGCAGGCAGAAACTTGCTATGACAACTATAATCAATATGTACAATAATATAATATAATGTATATTAATAAAAAACTTAAAAGAAGATTTCAAAAAAATCAGATTGGCATTTTCATCCTTTATAAAAGGAAAAACTATTCTGGCCTCAGAAAATAATGAAGCTTCTAAAAGTAACAGTATTTTTAAAAACCTTCATTTTTCATGTAAAAAACAATGGCAGGGCAAACGTATACAGTTAACATTAACAAATGTTAAACAGGATTACCTCTTGAAACCTTTTTAAAGCACTTTCCTATTCAAATTAAAATTAAACAATACATTCTTTCTTTACTAATCCTAATCTTAATGTTTGTTCTGGAAGACTATCTCTACATAGCAAAAGATTAAAATGTCTGCTTAATTAAAACTACAGTGAGGTACCTGCAAATTTTACCTGCAGATCACTATATACTTGGAAGGTTGTTTGTGTTTAAAAATTAGCATCTCTTAACCAATAGCCTCTGTTGGAAATTGAGTGCAAGGGTACTCTCAGGTGTTAGTCACCTCAAAGGGGATAAAATGGATGTTATCTAACTGATAGCTCTATTCCAAACATTATTTCTACTTTATGATCACCTACTGTAACCACAAAACTATTCAAAAATCTTGGCAAGTAACCTTGTCCCATAATGAAACATTGAACACAATTAAAATATAATAAAGAATATCAGAGAAAACCTTAGAACTACTACTTCCTAAATATTACAATGAACCCTTCCAGTATAGGAATAATATTTTGACCTTATGTAAGACACTGACCAGTAAGATTTCTTGGATTAGCTATCGTTTCCCTACTCCACCCTATTTTCTACCAGGCTTCCTTGTTTTTCACAGAAACACCAGGTCAGACAAACCTGGATGGCTGATAACTAGGCTTCTAAGAAGTACATATTTATGTTCAAAGTAGTTTTGATTCCTTCCATTAAAATATTAATTATACTGTAAAATAATACTATGCACTATAATTAGAGGTAGAGATTTGGTTCACTGGAAAAGTATGAAAAGCATGTGCTTAGTTAGTAAAGGCCTGGATTGAATCTCCCAAGCAGGCATAGTCTCTGGCTCTGCCTGTCTCTGTCTCTCTCCCTCACCCCCAACAGAAAAAAAGTACTACTTTGCAGGAAATTAAAAGTATTTAAAAAGCACTTTTAATCTCAATCAAAAGCAAATTCCTCTTTGGAATACATGCTGACAAATTCTCTTTTCTCTGACCAGTATGGGCATCTGTATTTCTCCACGTAACCTTTTACAACCAACTAAGAAATACTCTAACATAAAAACCTAGCTAAACAAAACCACAAGTTAATAAATTATTACAGATAAAAGAAAATTTAAAATTATTAATGTAACAGAAACAAGTTCTGAAGGAAATTTAAAGGACACATACAGTTTCAACTTTACATGGAACTTAAAGCTCTTTGTGACTCAGATGCAGTAACTGATACTAGAAAAAAACACAATCTAGACTTTACTGAAAGTACTTTTAATTAGCATTAACTTGGTCATGCCAAGATATTGAAACAATAAAATTGATACAAATGACAATGACCCCTGTAACACATACATTTATTAGTTTACAACCACTTTTTAATGATTCCTTACATTTCTGAAATAAAAAGACATAAGCACATTTTCTGAGTTAATAAATCAGTATATTCTCAAAAAAAATGAAGGAGAAGGTTAATTAAATGAAAGGGGAGGAAAACAAAATATAGAGAACAAAAGATTTCACAATGGGTAAGGCAAAAGTTCTCAGACAACAAGTCTGTTGTCTATGACTCAACATATATATATATATATATATGCAACATTCTTTGGACAACATTAATAAATGTTAATAACTAACCACAAGTTTCACATAAAAAATTAATACAAACATAAAACATTCTAAGAAAACACAAAGCAATCTTATATTAAACTATTTTTTCTTTACTCCTAAGATTTAAACCACTTCCTTAACCAAAATTTATTTTCCAAATTACGAACAGTATTTAATGTAATTTTTCATAAACTTTTACATAAATGATATATTATAAAACTTCACAGAGCTCTAATATAACATGTTTAAAGATGTGATGAACAGCAAATTTTAAACTATTTAAAAGGAGGTCAAGTCTGACCTCTGGGCCATGAAGCAACATTAACAGCTCTGCAGAAAGAAAAATGATAAGGTATGAGTGCTCAGAAACTAGGACCTTATCAGTTAGAATATGATTCAAGCCTGTAAGACAAATTGCTCAGCAAGGCAAGTCACCTTCCTGCTGTGATAAGGATACAGCTGAATTTCCAATGCCACTGACTATCTCCTCCATCGTGTCTCCTAGTTTGATATCATACAGTCAAGGAATGGCTGACAGTTCTGAAGCATCTACCACTTATTTTGAATACATTTTGTCAAAGTCACCTATTAGGATAACTATCTTTGTCTGTTAACTTACAGCATTAAAAATAAAAATTTTTAAAGGAGAGTCACTAGCTACCAAGAACCCCTATAAGTTGACCCTTCAAAGAATGATTCTCTTTCAGGCTTAATTAGTAAATTGTTTCTTAAGTCATTTAAATAGTTTGTTTAGTTTTTATACATAATATTTACAACATAAAACATGTGAATACATACAAATTGTCTCACTTTAATCACATACCTGAACACTCATGGATCGTTTCAACAGTTCTTCCACAAAGTTCCAATTTGATTCCATGTGTCTCTAGAAAGGAAGAGAATATTGCTGCATTCTATACATATGTTTATAATTATGGCATAGCAGAATCAGTGAAATACAGTTTATCCTTATAAGGCTCTATAATTTCATGAATTTGTAATTCTCTTCAGGGCAGAGAATTAGTTAACAGATCAGGAAATGAAGTTTCTACAACTATCCCAATCTAATATAAACCTTATCAATTGTTTCATTAAAAGTGATGCTTCTACAGGATATAAGTACCTTAAGAATTTTTAATTTCGCTGTCAGACTAAAAAATTCTGTACAGAAAATAGAATTTCACATAGTACTACCTGCCAATGGTTTATTATCTGATACTCTCAATTATATGAAAAATTCAGAATAAAGAAAAAAATTTAAAAAGGACTTTCCCACAGGCTACAGACTAAAAACAATTCCATTTTTCCAATAGAACAGGCTGGCAGATGTTTTCACAGGATGCTAAGTTCTTAAACACTTAGATATGTAAAAAGCAGTCAAACCCTAGAAACAAAAAAAGAATCTCCAAGAGGAAACAAGGAATATTTCTAGTGGAGAAAAAAAAATGTGACTCACATATAAGACTTTAAAAGTAAAGTCAGAGACCTTAAAGAAAAAGGCATAGACTCTCGCTACACCATAAGAATATGATGTTTATAAGAATAAACTCAACTCTTTAGGCAGAATGCAGAGGCCCGGGTTTGATCCCCAGCATGCATGCCAGTGCCTGTGCCGGCCCCACCCCTGGGGCACAATGAGACTGACTTGAGAAGGCATGGTGCTGTGCACCTGTAATCCCAGCACTTGGGAGGCTGAAACCAGGAATATCACCAGGAGTCTGATCTATGTAGTGAAACCCTGTAGACCCTGTCCTAAACACACAAAAAAATAGATAAACTCAAATAATCACTAACAGTGATAATTACACTATAATAAACTGCTGAACAAATACTACCTTAATAAAGACATTAAGCAACTTACAGTAGCCAGCCTCTAACATACACCCCATAACTCCAACCCCATATTCATACTTTATGTAATATCCTCCCACACTGTACAAGGATCGATCCTGTCAAAGACAGACATCCATGCTAATATGAAAATAATAGAATGTCACCTCTAAGAGTAAGTTATAAGACACTAAAGCTTCACAATACTCTTGTGGACTTGATCCAGGAAAAAAATCATATTGTGAGAAGTGCTCAAGAGGTTCCCCATAATGGGTAATGGAACCCATTCTGCCAAAACATGAAGTTGGAGGCTCATTTTCCAGCCCCAGTTGTCAAGCTCATGAAAAATCCCAACCCACAATCACCTAGTTATTGGTCCTAAATACCTGACTTTGAGAGTGCAAGGTAATGTTTGTTTTAAGCTGCTAAATTTTGTAATGGCTTAGCTACTTTTACCAAAATATATTACTGACTTTTTGAAATATACTTATTTATATGAGTAAAATGAATGCAAAAAAATATTCTGTGGAGAGAATGTGGGAAAAATATATATGGCCCTGCCCCAAGAGTAGGCCTGTATTTCTTCCTCGGCTTCTGGGATGTATCTAAGCTGTCAGAATGTTAAACCAAAAGTAGGGCTATCTTGGTTTCTAGCCATGATCATCATGGATGGTTAACCATGCATTGAAAACAGAGGCTGGCAATACTCATACAGTCTTAAGAGCAGGACCTGGTCATGTTTAAAAGACTTAACAAAGTGATTTAGATTGGTCACTTTGGGTCAGCTGACTTAAGTGACTAAGAAAAATTGTGAGTAGTCAACAGATCATGCCTAAGTATTGCAGATCCAAAAAAACCTATGAACACTGAAAACTGAGTGAGCAACCCTGGTTGGCAATATTCATACAATGCCATACATTGGTGGTAGGAGGTCAATGTGTCCCGATCTCACAGGGAGACGACAAGAGAATCCACAATTCTCTTGTCTGCATTCAGCTTTATGTACCTCTTAACTTCTTTGACATTAATGTATTTCCTTTCTCCATAATATACATGAGTCTAACACTTTTCAATAAGTTCTGCATATCCTAGACCTGAGGACAACTCTAGGAACCTTCAGACTTGCCATTGTTGTCAGAAATGAGGGCAGTTTATTTCCATTCCAGTCCCAAATGCCATGCTGGTCCTGCCTCAGGGGTGTGCTGAGAGCCATTAAGACTGCACTTTGGAGGCTGAAAACAGGAGGATCACTGAGTCCAATCTGTGTAGCGAGATCCTTTAACAATACTAAAAATACTGAAAAATACTGAAAAAAAAAAAAAAAAAAAAAAAAAAAAAAAAAAAAAAAAAAAAAAAAAAAAAAGAAATGAGGGCAGTCTAATGGACCAAGCCCTGAAACTCAGTAGCTGACTCTCAAAAAGGAGACCACTTTGCTCCATCAATACTATATGAATACTGTGTCAGACTCCTTACACAGTAATTTCTCAGAAAAGTTAGCATTTTGCAAATAACAAACAAAAATACAACAAAGACTCAGAAAGGATACATGTATGTGAATCAGGAAAATGCATTCAAATCCAAGTTGGTGCGGCTCCAAGGCCAATGTTCTTTCTATTGAATCATATATTGGTAACCAGGTTTTATCCCCCAAGCAAGCCTCCTTTTAGATTTTAGTGACTTATTTTTATATAATTCCTTTTTATTAACATACTGTCACCAACTACGACTGAGTAAGCACATGACAGGGTTTATATAATTGAAATTTTAGCTTTACAACTAGACAGTTTAATGAGTAATTTCAACAGTGCTAAAAAGGCAAGTCAGTCATAAGCACCACAGAGAAATAGCATAATTCTGGTCCAAATAATTTCAGTAATATGGCTCAAGATGCCAGCCATAACCTAAACAAATTATGCATCAAAGGAAAGAATAAAACTATGCCATGCCTAAAGCAAATACAAGAGTAGGTATCAGAGAATAAAGATGTCTCTCATAAAAGTTAAATCTGAGCAACTTCAGCGTATTTTCCTATATACCAAGACATATCATTACAATCTCATTTCTAAAAACCAAGTTAATAGCAGGTAGAAAGCTATCAACTTGAGACTATGTTTTATATTTCTTATCTTACCATTAGAACTAAGAGAGCCACTCAAAGTACTGTATAGGTCAGATCTCCACAACAACTATGAAACATATTCTCTTACTCTCCACTCCAGTAGACCACAGATCATGTTGCAACAATTATTTTAAGATCATATTTCACATCTTTTATCTCATTGGCATTTCAAATATTTTAAACATAAGCATGAACTAGCCTCCTTAATTGCCCTATAATTCTTGCAGAGAAAGTATTGTTAAAACTGAGCTCTGCTATGGGGCATAGTGCCACATGCCTGTAATCTCAGCCCCTCAGCAGGCTGAAATAGCAGGATGCCAAAAGTTTAAGGTTAGCCTTGGAAACTTAAGTGTGACCCTGCCTCAAAGCAAAATTAAAAAAAAAAAAATGGCTTGGGGGAATAATTCAGTGATATTATTTGCTTGAGTGGCACACAGAAGGCCCTGGATTCAAGCCCCAGTACCACACAAAAAGCAAAAGAAAAAAAGAAAGAACCTGATATCTATAATGTTCAAAAGTAACTTTTCCCTTTAAACTATATTTGGTTTTAAAGTAAATGACTACAATTGTGAGGCTAACACACTCCCATCTAGGCTGAGAGAAAAAACAATAGTGATATATGAAAATATTGATTTCAAAATAAAAACAAACATCGAATTTTACTTAAAGACTTTCAGACAAACTTTTAAAATAAAAACTAATTAAACATATCTGAAACCTATTTAAATATAAAGCTTTCAAGTGAGATACATCCAGTATAATGCACATGATGGAGTTTGTGTTTGCAGAGAGAAAAAGTAAACTGTCAAGAAATTCAGGGGAACAACCTGCTTGAGGCCCCTCTCCTGTCCCTCTCATGGACAGGAGCTTTCTATATTCTGCTTATAACCTCCGAAAGAAAAAGAAAAAAGAAATTTAGACCTCTGAGCACTTTTAACTTGGGTCAACTTAATTTTGATTTATCAGATCAACTGGCAACAGATAATGAAAAGTAGCATGGCATAGACCAGCTATTCTTCTGGTTATGGCAGAAAACTGTAATTCTTCTCAGAGGACCTCCTCCTGAAGATAGATATGCAAAATGAGAAAGGTCTCCCCAGTGTTACAAGAGGAACAGTAATAATGAACATTAATTTGGCTAGATTACCTACTTCACTGAGAGTACCTAGGGGTCACTACTGAAATATATACTACTCACTTCAGTAAGCATCACCTGCAGTTTTAACATGTGGTAATAACTTCAAAGTATGTTCATTGAAACAAGGGTCAGTACAATCTGTTTCATGCTTATGCCTATTATCATAATATAATACCAACTACAACTAAGAAGTGCTTAACTTATTACCATTTTTATATATACATACTAAAATAAGGAATATATACTTGGAAGAACTAGGGTTGGAAGGAAAAATAAATGATAAAGCTATGTTAAGACCTAAGAGGTGAGAGAGCTCAGCAATCTAAAGTGCCTGCTTAGACAAAGCACTGGGACCACAACTGGAGCCCTGACCCCAGGGTGGGCTGAGCATGCCACAAGAAAAAAAAAAAAAAAAGACCTAAGATATCACAGGTTAGTTTTCTGAGCTCCTTTAATGTTCTAATATTGTTCAATAATAAATGGGAAATGTTGCAACATTAGCCCTGCAAGAAGGGCTATTGTAATAATTGCTAAAATTTGAGTACATAATCTGTATTAGCATGACAAAAACTCATGAACAGAAACAAAGGGCAGACAATTTGTGAAATATTCATTCTACTGATCTCTCAATAAACTGGTAGAACGTTTACCACTGATACTGATAAAGTGAAACTAAGCAGTGTGAACTTTTCAGATGACCTTCTTGCTCATTATTTCACTTATCTTTGGGTTTCCCAAATGCTTTTTACTGTTGGGAATCATTTAGAGGTCATCTTAAAGCCCTTCTGTTATTACGCTGAAAACTTCATGCAGCTGTGGGGGGCCAGGTTTTTCAGAGAGAGCTAAATCTAGACTGAATGATACTGGGCATAGGGTGTGTGATCAGTTCACTGATTGATTTGGTGCCACACCCTACTCCCTGCAGCCTGAACAGAGTATAAAAGGGACAGAAAGATGCTGTGGGTGCCTTGGTGATTTTGCCACCTCCACACCATGCAATGTTTTCCTCTGCCATCCATCAAGCCCTGCAGCCAGCGAATTATGGACTGAAATCTCACACACTGAGCTACATAAACCTTTCCTGCCTTAACAATGGATGTCAATGTCTTGTCTCAGCAACACGAGAAAAGTAATAGAGACACCTTCCATTTCCATAAGGTTTTGCTAGTACAAGCATTCAGAGTCCAGGGCTGAGTCTGTCCAATGTTCCAGAAAAAAAAAAAAAAAAAGTTAAGTCCATCAAAGAATATTTCATAATAACACTCAAAGTCATAGTTCCCGCGAAAAGTCATAGTTCCATATAGAGCATGAACACCCCCTCCAAAACAAAAGACTACTTAAAATTAAGATCCCCAAATTCTGGACTAGATTACTAAATCAGGATCTCAAGCAGAGACCTGTAAGTTTTAATTTTTAAAAACTCAGGTCTGCTGATCCAACAGGTCTGTGAATCACTCACATAAAAAAGACCAATGTTAACAATACAGATAGACTCCTGCTGGCGCCATGGTTTCGGGACTGATTGAACACCTTGCCCCTCGTCTGGGCCTCGCCGACCCTAGTGTGCTGAGGAAAGCAGAGGAGTACTTGCAACTGTCTCAGGTGAAGTGTGCTGGACTGGCTGCACATACCACAGAAACTAGCAATGCTGTCATGTGCTTGGACCTTGCAGCTGCCTGTATGAAGTGCCCCTTGGACAAGGCTTATTTAATTAAACTTTCTGGATTGAACAAGAAGATGTATCAGAGTTGTCTTAAATCTTTTGAATGTTTGCTGGACATGAATTCAAATATTGGAATAAAAGACCTAGCTGTACAGTTTAGTTGTACAGAAGCAATCAGCATGGCTTCAAAGACACTGCAAAGCTATGAATCTAGTCTTCACCAGACACGACAAGTAGATCTTGACTTATCCCGGCCACTTTTCACCACTGCTGCACTACTTTCAGCATGCAGGATTCTAAAGCTAAAAGTGGATAAAAACAAAATGGTAGCAACGGCTGGTGTAAAAAAAAGCCATATTTGATCGACTGTGTAAGCAGTTGGAGATGATTGGACAGAAGACTGACAAATTTAGAGATTTAGCTAGTCCTCCACAGAAGAAAAAGAAGACAGTGGTTGAATCATTGGCAAAGGAAATAAAGGAAGTAGAAGAAATTCCACATAGGTCACAGAAAGATGAAGATGTGACACAGGATTATGAAGAATGGAAAAGGAAAATTTTGGAAAATGCTACCAGTGCTCAAAAGACTGCAGCAGAGTGATTTTAGTTTCCAGCCTGTGATGTGCTGCAAACCCCTATAGTTTATGCCACCTCCAGGAAGAAGCCATTATTAGATCCGAGTTAGGGGCAATGGGCTCCCCTTGGCATAAGCGAAGTTAGATCCACTACAGTGCCTCACATCTTAGATCTGCACGGGGCTGGCTGTCTCACAACAGGAAATGGAAGCCATTTCTGTGTCTGGAGATTAAAGCAGTTTTCTATCTTACTGAGTATAAGATTTTACTTAAGTTTTTGTGCAATTGTTTTGGTCTGAGTAAATATTTTGTACAGCCTAAACTAATAAATGTTATTTTTTTTTGTGCAAAGAAAAAAAAAAAAAAAAAAAAAACAATACAGATAAACCAGATTCAAAGTGTAGAGCTTTATTTTGTGGAAGTGATAGCCTAAGAGAATTCTATTCATCTCTAAATGTACAAGAACTTTATACAAATAAGGCCTCAAATAAATGCATTTACCAGCTTTCTTATTCACGTGGCTTAAGTCTACCATATTTCTAAGTAGAAATTAATATGAGTTGAAATCTCTGTTCTCCTATTAAGCAAACTCCATGTGTGTTTAATGGAGTAACTTCCCTTTGGGAAAAGCATTTCAAAAATAATGTCATTCTAAAAGTATTTCAAAAATTATCCACAAGTACTTCATTTCTGGAGTCACAAAAATTCCTTTGCCAGCCTTACGGATTTTAAAACTGCAAGGAAACTTTAAAACAACTGAAACCCATGATTTTCTAATAGGGAAAGAGTGGACCAAAAAGGCTTAATATACTAAAGTCACACAACTAATTAGAAGAAGAGGAAGGAAAGGATACCCAGTTTCCTACAAACTGCATTTCTGTAATCAAATAATGGAAACGTATGCTTCATAATTTTTTAAGATGCTTACATTACACATAAAGAACTTTCTTCTGTCCTTAAGATGCGTTAAAAAAATAAGATCTTACCATTTCATCTGGTACTCCATGTCGATCAAACTGATAAAATGATGCTACATGAGTGATAATCCACCAACTAAAACCTAATGGATCTCTGGACTTGATTACAGGCATAGATGTTTGTTCACGTGATGTTTCAAAAAGTGTTTTAAGAATTTTATTCAACCAGTTCCAAAAGGACTAGAAAAGTAGAGGTAACATAATTTAGTTAAATTAAAACACTATTTGAGACCAAAGATTTTTATTCCATTTTCTAAATGAAGTATACAAACAAAAGAAAATACAAATCACTGACACAAAGCTTAAGGAATTATTTTTTTAAATAGCCAGGTTATGAATTAGAACATACCAGCCAGCCAGATAGCTCAGCAGATTAAAGCACCTGCTTAGGCAGACGCAGGGCCTGGGGGTTACGTCCCCAGGCTACTGTGCTGGCCCCGCCCAGGCTGTGCCAAGATGACAACTGAGACGGGGCATGGTTTGGAAGGCTGAAAAACAGGATCACTACGAGCCCGATGTGTGTAGTGAGATCCTGTGGACCCTGTACTAAATACATGGAAAAAGAAGAATTAAAGCGTAATTGCTACCTTAGAAATATCCTACATGTTCCCAAAGTAACATCATCTTCTCCCATCCAGTAGTAATAATTTTCCTGACTTTCATCATGAATCATTCCTTTGGTTTTAACTTTGCCAGCACTACAAAAGCCTGCAAAGCCTATATTACATACTGTTTACTCACTTAACATGCTTTTGTGTTTTTAATATATGCTTGTATTAAGTGGTTTGTTTCTGTTATTTAATAACGGGTTTTTTTTTAACTCATTCTTCAGTATCACCACAGTTCACCAAAATACATCAATGTATAACTACACAGTAAACCTTTTAATCTAGTGTCCTTGAACACTTAGTGCGTTTTAGTAATTTTTCCTATATATATATATATTTTTTTTTTGAGGGGGTATGACATGTACATATGGAAGTTATTTGGCATAAATTATTCACAAATTTAGTTTTTAATGTCTACAGAATCTGAAGTCATGCTCTTATTTTTAGCACTATTTAAAGTATTAATTCATCTCGTAATCAACTCACAAGACATTGATCAATTTTATCTATAATATTCTTTCCTTATTTTCTTTGGCTTTTTTTGAGACAGGGTCTTGTGAGGTAATGGAGGCTGGCCTTTAACTCACTGAATATCCCAGGCTGGCCTCAAACTCAGCAATCCTGCCTCTACCTCTCAAGTGCTGGGATTACAGGCATGCCACAATACCTGGCTATTGTTTTTATGATCCAACTTTTAGCTACTTTCAATGTTATTGTTTTTGGTGGGATTTTTGTTGTTTTCTGAGATACAGTCTTACTTTATAGTGTAGGCTGGCCCTGAACTCACTATACACCCCAGGCTGGTCTCAAACTCATAGTACTGCTCTCAAGTACTGGAGTTAATAGGCATGTGACACCACACCTGGCTTAACTGTTTTGATGTTTACAGTTGTTTCATTTATTTCCTTCCTTTTACTTTCTTCAAGTTTACTACAGGGGTTATTTTTAATAGCCTGTGGTTGAATTCATTGATTTTTAATCTTTTTATTTCTCTAATATCTGTAATGAAAGTTACAAATTTCCCCCCATAAGATTTAACTTGTATTTGTACTTAGAACCTCAAAAAATTTTGTAAATTGTATTATCTCTTTCACCTACAATTTATTCAGAAATATATTTCAATCTTCATATGTATATTTCTCTTTGAAATTCTATCAATTTTTGTTCTATATTTAACATGGTAACTTCCCACATAAAAAATTAATAAAGTGAATCTATATCAATATAAAATTACAAATATTGTAAAAGCCTAATTTTTTCAGTAGTAGTTTGATGCATCACCATTTGTATACTTTTTTCTATCAATTAAGCACCTTGATTTTTTTGTTTTAAATATCTCTTTAGTAAATAAGATACTTTAAAAACAGCTTTTAGTAGCTGATTTACAGGTAATGACTACTAAATTCAGTTTTAAATCAGCCTTATGCTATAATTTTATTTCTATACCTATTGTATCCATCAAACTCTTGAGTTGAATATTTTTACCCTCCAACATCTTGAGAGTCGCCTTCCCTTCTTTTAGTGCTGATGACCTCAGAAATAACAGTACAGTGCATTTCACAAAGTTATAGTTCAGAGTTCCTGGCCACAGTCATTCAGGATTTTTCTTTATTTGGTATAGGGTCTCCCTCCTGTATCATTGAACAATTATAAGGTGCATTTAGCTACTACATGCTTCTTTTAATGTTCATCTGTAACAACTTTACAGATTTTATCACTTACAAGCTTAATACTTTTTAAGAGCATATGCCAGTTATTATTCATATTTGACTATTTTTTTGACTAATATTTTTGATTAAGCATGTTTGTTAAGAAAGTAGCAGAATTATTTTTGTTCTTTCAGAGCATCACATTGGGGACACATGATACCAATTTATCATTTACTGGTAAACTTTTACTACTTCATTATGGTGATATCAGATTTTCTAGCTCTATAGTTATCCTAATTAAGTTTTCATCTGCCTTGGAACTGTTTCCAGAGAAGAGGGTTTCATCAGCTGGAACAATTCTGTTCTTAGTTTTCTTCTAGTTATTTTGTACAAGCTTATTGGGTTTTACTCATTTCATTTTGTAAATTTACACTAGTTTAAAAGACTCCATGGGGTTGGAGAGATGTCTCAGTAGAATAAGTGCTTGCCTTGCAAGCACAAGGGCCTGAGTTCAACCCCCGGTTCTACCAAAAAAAAAAAATAATAATAATGATAATAATAATAATAAATAAATAAAAAATTTAAAAAAAAAAGACTCTTGGTTCAGAGGTAGTCTCTTTTATAAGGTCCCCAAAGATTGTTCTTTTTCTGGATTTTCTTTTGTCTTCATGTGGTGGTGGTAGTGGTGGTGGTGGTGGTGGTGGTGGTGGTGGTGGTGGGATGGTAAGTATGAGCTCTTTGGGATTCTTCTTTGGTCTTTTTTAAGACAAGGTTTCACTGTGCAGTTCAGGCTGGCCTTGACCTCAGTTTATAGACCAGGCTGGTCTCACACTTACAATGACCTTCCTTCCTTAGCCTGATAAGTACTAGGATTACAGACATGTACCATCACACCTGGCCAAAATCTCAAGATTTTAAATAAGTTTATTGGAATATTTTAGGTACACATAATGAACACATGCATAACAGGAACCTGTCTGCACCTTCTTTAAACCTAAACTTTGGCCTCTTGGACCAGCCAAATAGCTCAGTGGATTAAAGTGCCTGCTTAGCACATGGGGGCAGGGGGGCTGTAAACAGGAGAATCACTACAAATCCAATCTGTGTAAGTGAAACCCGTAGACCCTGTATTAAATTTAAAAAATAAATAAATAAATTTTGGCTTCTTAATCCCATCACTTCAGTTATCAAATGTTATTACTACTTCCTTTTTGGCTTTTCTCCCTCCAAAGCTCTCTCTTCAAACACTTTCTCCTCACTTCATGCACAATCATTTATTCTGTTTCTAGTTAGTTTTCAGATCTACAACAAAATATAAGGAGTATTTTCTATACTGGCAGCTGTTTTAGGCCAATTTTCTGATCACAGCTAAGCTTACTCTTCTCTCCTAAGTTCTGTCAGAAAATCCCTGCTTGTTTAGAAAGGGATGTGGTAGAAAGTTCAGTAATTTTTACTGTTTAAAATTTACAGCCTGAATAGTCCTATTTTCTAGCTATGTAATCAGAACATTTGATGAAGTTTTTATCCTTTTTCTGTATTTCCTTAGGTGGTTAGAACATGAGTTGAGATACCCAGTCATTATCTCTGGCCATTTAGAAGTCAATGGCTTCCATTTTAAAATAAAATACAGGGATTATGAACTCAAGTTATAAACCTGAACAAGTTCTGGGTTACAACAACATAGTATACAAAAGCAAGTCAGTTAATTATTATTAAGCATCAGTATTTCAACTTACTTCTGAGAGAGACCATTTATGTCGGTGGTCTAGAATATGTATAAGTAGAACCCATAATTCTTTCATGCATGAACAAGAACAATGATCATTCAGTAAGGGCTCACAAGGTCTAACCTGTAGAAAAAAACCAGAAGAAATTATAAGTAGTAAAATTTTACATACCACATATCTCATTGTTTTTAAAAATATACATCCTAAGAAATACAACTACAAATAAATCAGTTACATCTGGAGGACACTTTGGGTACCACTGGCTCTGCACATGTCAAAAATTAAAATTGGATCCATAGCTTTCACTATGGACTAAATTAAATTTGAAACTGATAAAAGATCTAAATATTAAAACAGAAGCATTAAACCTGTTTGAAGACAGAATAGGTAAAACACTTCAAGACACTGGTATAGGCAAATACTTTATGAATAAAACCCCAATCATACAGGAAGATCACAAAGAATTAACTGGGATCTCATCTTACTAAAAAGTGTTGCACAGCAAGAGAAAGCAACAGTAGAGCGAAGGGACAACCTACAATATGGGAAAAAATGTTTATCAACTGCTCCTCAGACAAAGAAATACTACTAAGAACATACATATAAAGAATTCAAAAATATCACACAAAATTTAGAGACCCAATCCAAAAACTAGGCATCTAAGATGAGTACATACTTCTCAGATAAAGAAATACAAATGGCAAAATAAATATATGAAAAATGTACAACATCATTGGTCATTAGTGAGATGCAAATTAAAACACTGCCCAGAAAGAATAGGTATTATCAAGAAATCAACCAAAAAGAAATGCTCTAGGGGCTTAGAGGAAAAAGGGCCCCTTCTCCACTGTTGGTAGGGAAGCAAAATGTTGTAACTAGTATAGAAATCAGTGTGGACAGTCCTCAAAATCTAAGACTGGAGATCCCATATGACCCAACTCTTCCCTCATGGATATCTTTCCAGAAGAATTACAAACATTGTCCAGACCAGTGAGATAGCTCAGCAGACTAAATGCTTGCTTTGGTAAGTGCAGGGACCAGGGTTCGATTCCTGGTCCCGCATGCTGCACAGGCCCCACCCCCAGGGCACCCTGAAACTGTGACAGTCCGGGTATGATGGCACAGGCATATAATACCAGTGCTGGGGAGGCTGAAAACAGGAGGATCACTACCAGTCTGAGTTGTGTAGTGAGACCCTGTACCAAGTACATAAATGGAAAAAAAGAAAAAAACAACATTGTACCAGTGATATGTGTGTACTCATGTTTATAGCAGCACAATTGTAATAGCTAGATCTTGAAAACAACCTAAATGCCCATCAAACAATGAACTGATAAAAAACATGTGGTCTTTTTATATAATGGAGTACTACTCAGCCATAAAGAAGAATTTTGTAGCTACCTGGATCCAACTCAAGAATATACTCATAAGTGAAATACACTAGACGTACATGTGCAAAGATCGTATTGCCTACCTAGTGTGAGAACCTGAAAGAGTAAATAAGTTCCAAAGTGTACAACAGATACTTTTAAGTTGGAAGACACTGTTCAAAAGAAAAGAGAAAGTAGGATGGGGGAAAAGAGAAAAGAAGACAAAAAAAAACAAAACAGCAACTACAAAATAAATATATGTATAGTTATACTACTAATTTCTCTTAGTGCATTGAAAAGAAAGTTTTGTGCTATTATTGTTTGGGCAATTAAATGCCTATATCATGTATTATGAGTAGCTAATTTAAAGATAATATACAATATACTAACCATTGTTACTATATCTTGTTATGAAATTTTATTTTCTTTAAAACACGAAAATTTCTTTAAAAGTAAGAAAATTTGCGCAGAACCACAAAAAAACCCTGAATAGCCAACACAACAACAAAAACTAACAATATTAGACTACCTTATTTTAAAAAAATACTACAAAACAACAGTAATCAATCAGTATATATTGACATGAAGCAGAATTCAATAGAATCCCCAGAAATAAGTTCATACATTTACAGTCAATTAGATACAACACATCATGGGGAAAGGATAACCTCTTACATAAATACTGTTGGGAAAAATGTATGTCCATGAAGAATGGCTTTTGATGCTGACTAACACCATATACAATAATCAACTTAAAGTGTCTGGCTGCAGTGGAATACACTAAGGAGGTTTCTAAACAATTAAACCCTGAGCTATCCCATAATCTAGCAATCCCACTGCTGAGGTTCTGAGGGAAATGAAAGCAGCATGATGGCAAAGAAACATCTGTATGTCCACGTACATTGTAGGCACACTGAAGAAAAAATGCAACCTAAGTATATCTTAGTGGATTCATGAATATTTGGATACATACACAAAAAGAACCCCAGGGAATCCTGCTATATGTATCATCATGGATAGAAGAGACTGGAGAATTTTATGTGAAGTAAAAGACACCATGCATGCAAAGAAAGAAAAATACCACATGATCTCACTGACACGTGAACTCTAAAAAGACTGAAATTAGAGAAAACGTGAGCAGAAAAGTGACTATGAAGGTGCATGCTGCACCTTTAACATGCTCACACCAGCCTGAACCACTGGTGGAAAACATATGACTGTTCCACTAGGTAGCATGGAACCATCCTGCTGGTAGTACAAGTGGCCTGATGGGCCCCATCATGAACATGTTAAACCAGTCTCTGTTAAATACTTGTAATAAATGTAATTAGGTAAAAAACATAGAAGTTACCTACATGTACACTAATGTTGATAGAAGCACAATACATAATAGCAGGCTACAAGTAGCCTATGTACCCACCACAGATGAACAGATAAAAAATGCACTATCTATACATAAAGGACTACTACTAAGCTATAGAGAAAGATGCATATGAGGAAAATGTATAAGGTAAAGCACATACATATGTGCTTAGAAAATATGATGGTTAGTGAAGTGAATCAGATACCTAAGGTTAAACACCATTGCTTACCTCATAGTTGAATGAAGCACAGAATAAAGAGCAAATTAAGGATTGATAGATGGAAATATGGAGATAGATTTCAAGTAGGAAAGGGTCCAGAATCCTGAAAGTAGGAGACAAGAGAGAAAGAAGAAGAAATAACACGAACTAAAAATAACAATCAGAGTGAAAATATGGAAAGGAGACTTAGAGATGGAAGAAAGGAGGCAGGTAGGAAAGGGGAGGAGATCAAAAAATAGAGCCTTGTGATGCATATGCACCTACTTGCTAAATGGATGTAAATTTCCTGCACTGCAAACACATACTAAAAAAGGATGGGGGAAGAAATAACAGGAAAAAAAAAAATCACAGAAGTCATCCATGAGTCTACATTTTAAATGAAAATAAACAGAAATCTTTTCTTAAATTATCAAGTAACTAGTTACAGATTTACTTATCTTATTATTACGTTAACAGCAACCTACCAGATTAAAGGTTTAGCCTCTCCTGAGTCAATGTTGAACTTCACATTCCTTTTATTTATTATTAAAAGGCTGGGCAGAGCAACTTTAAAAATGGGCTTTCTCATCCTCTTCTCCAATTCCTCTTTCTCCCCCTTTCCACTAGCACTTCTTTCAGTATTACATGATAACATTCCATCTTATAGATCATTTATTAAAGAAAGGTGAATTTAACATCTGCTAAATACCAGGCAGAGGAGAGAAAAGAAAAACAAAACATAGATAAGAAGGAAGACACCCACACCCACTGGGAACTCAGATCTATAAAACAGAACAGAGGCTACAGGACCAACTAAGGATACCAAGAAATCTGAGAAAGGGGCCAATGACAGATGCTGAAGAAAATATAGCCCCTTTAACAAATACTGCTGGGAAAACTAGTCAACTATATGCAAAAGACTGAATCTAGAGCCACATCACTCACTATACATGAAAATAAAATTAAAATGGATCAAAGACCTAGATGTTAAAAGTGAATCTGCTCAAAGTGAAACATACCTTAAAGACATAGGCATAGGCAAAGACATGAGTAGAACCACAATTTCGTAAGAAGTAACAGAAAGATTAAACAATGGTATCATATTAAATTTACAAAAGCTTCCTCACAGCAAATCCAGATGACAACAGATTAAACAGTCAATTTATGAAATAGGACAAAATGTTCCCAGTTATTCTTAGACACAAGACTAATATTTAAAATATGAAAGAACTAAAAAACAACCTAATCAAAAATGGGTAAATGAAGAGATACTTCTTTGAAGAAGTACAACTGCTCAATAAAACATAAAAAAAGTTCAGTATTTCTTATTTTTAGAGAAATTTATATTAAACTAAAACTGATATTCTTTCCTACTCCACAAAGAATGCCCATCATCAAGAAATCAAATAACAAATATCAGCAAAGCTGTGGGGGAAAAGGGAACATTTCAATATGGTTGATGGAAATGTAAACTAAGCAACCAGGATGGAAACCAGCATGAAGATTAGTCAGAAACCTAAAACTAGAAATACCATTTGATCCAAGTATTCCCATTCTGGTTATCTTCCCAAAGAGTTAGATAACATATTCCAATAGTACATGCACACTTATGACAGCAGTGGTACAATTAATAACAGCTAAATCTTGAAAGTGACTTAAATATCCATCAACAAATGAATGAACAAAGAAAGTAAGGTATTTATTTACAAGGAAGTACTGCTATGTCACAAAAAGGATAAACAGTCATTTGTAGCCTGAGACCATAAATGTTAAATAAAATAAATCAGACATGCAAGCTGGAACATGGCATGGTTTCTCTTCTGAGAAATTCAAAATATAAAGAGCAAAATAAAGATAATGGGAAAAGAGATACAGCTTTTGCAAAACTCAAGGGGACAAACAGCCAGGTATGGTAGTGCACACCTATAATCTCAACACTTGACAGTCTGAGGCTGGAGGATCAATGCAAGTCCAAAGCCAGGCTCGGTTATATAGTAAGGTGAAGGCCAGCCTGAATTGCCTCGCAAGACCCTGTTTAGAAAAACAAACAAAAAATTTAAAAAGCAAAGGAAACCAAGAGATACAGGAAAGGAAGGCAATAAAAAGGGTGTTCTCTACATTCACCAACTTCTCAAAAACAGTGTAATCAATATGCACTGGAAGTATGTACTAATGAAAAATAACTGGAAAAAAAGATGAAAACCTCTAAAAAATACATAAGTATAATCAATTTAAAAGCAAGCAATAGATGTGTTTTTCAAAAACAGACATCCAAGGGCTGGCCAAAAAGCCCAGCGGATTATAGTGCCTGCAAGCAGGCGCAGGGCATGCTGAGATGACAATTGAGAATGGGTGTGGTGGTGCCTGCCTGTAATCCCAACACTTGGGAGGGTGTAAACAGGATAATCACTACAAGTATGATCTAGTAGTGAGACCCTAAAACACCCTGTAGACCCTTCCTTAAAATACAGGAAAAAAAAAGACATACAAATGGTCAAATGAAATATAAAAGATGCTCAATATTACTACTCATTAGGGAGATGCAAATCAAAACCACAATGAGCTATCACCTATTACTTCACTTCAGTAATAATTGCTATTAGCAAAAAGACTAAAGAAGGCCAGAGATGGAACTTAGAGGTAGAGTGCAGTAAAGCAGTATGAAGCCCTGAATTTGATTCTCAGCACTAAAAAGTAAAGATAATAGATGCTAACAAAGGTACAGAGAAAAGGGAACACTTATCCACTGTTAGTGGGGATGAAAATTATGGAAACCTGTCAAAAATTAAACTACCATATAACCCAGCAATCCCACTACTGGGCATACAAACAAAGGAAATGCAATCAGTATGCTGAAGAGATGTTGACACTTTCATTGTGGACTATTCATAGTGGCCAAGAAATGGAAATGACCTCAGTGTCCACCAACTGATCAGTGGCTATAGTCTATGTGTGCAATAGGTATTATTTAGTTTTCAAAAAGAATGAAACTTTGTCATTAGTGATGATATGGATGGAGCTGGAGATCATCATGTCATCATGTTATGTGAAGCACAAAAGAGGAACAGTGTGAGAGCTCTCTTTGCGACATCTAAAACAGTTGTTCTCTTAGAAGCTGACAGGAGCAAGGTGCTTCTTCAAGTTGAGGAAAAAAGATAAAGAGACAGATGGGGAAAGGTTGATCAATGGATAAAAGTATATATGAATAAAAGTTGTGTGGTTATTACTGAGATGGGGGCCTAAAGTAATAATGTACTGTACATTTCAAAAACCTTAGTCTAGAAAACAAATTTGAAGTTTTTACCATAAACAAATGATAAATGTTTAAAAGACCTACTTAGCTTCATTATATCACTATACAATGCATACACTGAAACACCATCTTTAACACTATAAATACATACAATTTTTGCTTCTATACACCATTTAAAAATAAACTTAATTCTATCTTGTTGTAAATGTTAAATCAAAATTTAACATCCGTGTTTATTTCCAGATAATAGCAACTAAATAGAAAATTAAAGAATAAGTAAATCATCTTAAATTCTTACAGATTAAATCATGTATTTCAGACTACTAACATTAAATTTCAGAAACATATTACTTTTAAAGCATTACCTTGTCGTACTTCTTGAGTGACAAACTTATTAAGTCACATAAAAGATTTTCACAATGTTCTTCAAATAGGCTGACATTGGTTAAATTGTCACCTGCTAGACCAATGAATTGATGACCATATACAGCTTGTTCTGAAAATATGATCAAATACATTTTACTTAAAAAGTACACAACACTTTAATTGAAGGGGAAAAATAAGTGTTGACTTTTAATTGTGATAAAAGTAAAATTTAAGGTTATAAAATTGTCTAAATAAAGTTGAATTTGACAGTAATTACTTCATAAGAGCCCTGAAACATTTGAAAGGATTTCTAATTCTTTAAGATACAATAAAATACTCTTAAATTGCTTTAACTTTCATTACTTTGAAAAGCACTGTTATCTTTTTAAAATAAAACAGCAAATACTAGGAAATCTTAACCTATAATTCTTTTTTTATTCATTCATTCATTTATTTATTTGACAAAGGGTTTTCCTACACAGTTCAGACTCTTGGCGATCTTTTCTCAGCCTCTCCAGGGCTGGGGATACACGTGGGCACAATGCCCAGGTCCTTTTGATAAAGTGAACACCTATAAATATTTTATGGCATAAAAATAGAGTAAAGAAGGTAGTAAAATTTGTATTTACATCAGTTAAATCTTGAATATTGTTTTTTCAAAATATATGTAGAAAGTAGTTACAATGAGAGGAAATTAGAAATCTATATACCATTATGTTTGTGTGTATAAGTTTATACACATATGTATGTACTTTTGACACTTATCAAAAGTGCTTGCTTTGGCAGCACATAAATATATTAAGAAATTGAAAGGTGTTCAGGTAACACATTACAACCTAAATAGCTTGGTAAAGGTACATAAAGATGCTCAACAGCAAGATGAAGAAAAACAAGGGTAACAGTAAATAAAGGATTGCTAACCATAGCATAAACACCTATTAAAAACAATAATAATTAACAAAAAAATGTAAGAGCTAAGAAAACATAGATAATAACATTAGGTAAATATGTTCAAATCACTGGAAATCAAAAATTACTAACTAAAACAGTTTTCAAAAATAAAAACTAACTTTATTGGAAAAAAGTATGAAGTAACAACACATTAACAGTTAATGGACATACACTACAATGTCCGACTGCTAAGAATCTAGATAGATGTGTGTGGAAACATTATCTGTAATATTTTAAAGAACATATCTTAAAAAAATAAAGATGGCTAAATCAACTTTATCAGATTCATAAAATGCAGTTCTTAAATGAATAAAGATCCCTAAAAACTGAAAGATCACATTAAATGGTATAGCACTTAGAAACAAAAATAAAGTCTGGCTAAGTCTCTCTCTATATATGTACTAATAGATACTAAGAAAGACTGAGCTACTCCTAAAGAAAGGGAGTAAAAGTTTTCACTTCAGTACTTTTAAAAAACATTATAAAAGTACTCATGACTTGTGCAATTTTAAAAAGCAATTAAAGTTTAAGTATTTTTTTAAAGGTCATAATAGGAAAGCCATACACTTACTCAATTTTTCACCCAGCATGTGAAGAATTTCTAATACCAGCCAATGGATATCTAAATGGAGATGTAATAAATGCCATGATGGTGGGAAAAGCTGTGAATGAAATCATCACCCATGATTAAGCATTCCTCATAATTTATGGGTATGTTTTATCATATTATAAAATTTTACCATAAACACAAGGACAAAGAACCATTTAATCTAGTATTTTTTAGTATATAACAAAATGCTTCCATAAAAACAAGGATAAAGAACTGTACAAATCACCACTATTCATAAAAACTCCAGGAAAATCTTCGCTTGTTCTTTTGAGGAGTTTTTTGACTGAAAATATTCAATTGACAGCAGAGTATCTTGGCATCTGTTGGTTTAAGGTAGACGCACTTGTCTACATAGGAAAGGTCTTTTCCAACCAACCTCTGATTGTGTAAGATCTCCAAGGTAGTAAAAACACCAATTAAAAAAAAAAAAAAACTTTCATCATTGTTTTAGAATTCAACTACAAATATTTTTTAATGTAATAAGTTACTAAGAACTGCTACAAAATATTTTCAAGAGAGAAAAGACTATTATGTAGATATGCTGGTCTACATACTAAAGTAAACATGCTTTTTTTTTTTTTTTTTTTGTCTTTTTGAGACAGGGTCTCACTGCAGTTCAGGCTGGCCTAAGCTCACTTTGTAGCTCAGGCTGGTCTCGAACTCACCAACAATCCTCCTGCCTCTGCCTCCCGAGTGCTGGGATTACAGGCATGCGCCACCACGCCCAGCTAAAGTAAACATGCTTTAAGAAATGCAAGTTGAAAGAGGTGAGATTTATCACTTCATACATTCATATTCAAATCTAATTCTACATGACTGAAAAACCAGAACTTTTAGCTATTGTACTATATAGACTATTAATAAACTTCCTCTATTCAATATTATTACTATGAAAATAAATCAATGATAACTGTTCCATTAAAATACCAAGAAAAATGAGAGAAAGTACTTGCCTTATTAGATGTACAAACAAAATAAAATGCTAGACCAACCAAATGGTATTCATACAGGAAGATAATAAAAACAGGAAAGAATGAGATTAACATGGAGTATCAAACCAGTCAAGAAAGTATAGGTCATTTGCTAAAAGACAGGCTTATCAAATTATCCATTCCCATAAAATTAAAAGAAATTTTTCTAGCTCACTGCTTTTGTAAGAGAAAAATTAAAAATTAATATAAAAATAAAGGTATTTTTTATAGCATAAAGGATGCAACATTAAAAAAGCCAAATACAATTAAATGTAAAACTTAAATCATTTACTTTGGAAGTCAGCTTAACTAGTGAACAGAAATCTGAAAGTATTTGTAATACGTGATATCCAACAAATAATAACTCCAACAACGAATTTCTAAACAATAGAAACTGAAAATAGAAACTGAAAATAGACTAGAAATTCTAATATACTGTATTTATTTTTTGTATCTGGTACAGAGTCTACAGAGTCTCAGTACACAGATGTGACTCGTAGTGATTCTGTTTTCAGACTCCCAAGTGCTGGGATTACAAGTGCGTGGCACCACAACCAGTCTTAGTCACCCTCTCAGGGTGTCCCAGGGGTGGAGCTGGCATGGTATTGAACCCCAGCATTGCACTCTGCACTTCAGTTTGCTGAGCTATCTGGCCAGTGCTTAGAAATATACTTTAAAAGATGTTTTGTGTTTTTTAAGGGCTTTCGCTTCAGAAAATTGTATATTTTGTTTTGTTTTGGTTTTTTTGTTGTTGTTGTTCAGTTGCTGAAGTTCTCCTACTTCAAAAATCCAGCCTTCTGAGCTCCAAACAAGCTATCTTTTCAAGTCCATGTAAGTAAAAAACCTAAGAAAGTCAAAACCTATTATAGGGTCAGCAAGATAGCTCAGTGGTCGAAAGTGCCGGCTTAGGCAAGCTTAGGTGGACACAGGAGACCATGGTTCATTCCCCAGTATGTGCTACACTATCCCTGTCCTAAGGGTAGACTAAGTTGGGCAAAAGAAAAAAATAAAAAAACCCAAAACCTATTATATATGTAACACATATATTTCTGTTACTAGATAAGGTAATTTTTATTTTGTTATGTTTTTGGTAGATACCCAAAAATATAACCAGTCTAATATACAGAAACTTAAAAAAAAAAAATCCCTCTCCCCCTATTTACCCAAAAATCTTTGTTAAATAACATAATTAAAAGAAACTATTTACTTGTTCCATATACTACATATAATACCCATGGGAATTATTTGATTACATGAAAGCATTACAGTTTTGGCTAACTTTCACAAAAATATATAAACAATTATATCTTACATGTTGGTAAACACATGTTCCTAAAAACTTAATGTTATTTAAGTGGTTAAAGTCTAATATAACAGAGGGGTTGAGAGTTCAGGAAATCTGATTGTGAATTATCTTAATTTGTTATTCACGTGCTCCCATTATCATATGTAGGACTTATTCTTTGTAAGTTCGGCACTAACAATATCCAAAAAGGTTTCAAAAATAACATAAATAATAATGTAGTTTCAAAATTATTTTTTATAAATTGAAATCTTAGTATAAAGGTTTCAAATCTAATCATAAAGACTATAAATCTTGACTCTATCATATATAAACGGTGACTTCATTAAACCTTTACAACAAGAGGATCCAACTTCCAGAAATACAGGTTACTTCATTTGTAGCTCTTAAACATTTTACGCTGTGATAATTACAAAGTAAGTACTATTGCTTTAGATATATTGTCTTCACACCTGTAGGTATATTAATTTAATTATTCCAGTACCTCTAGAAAGTTATACAATATACAGGTAGGAAGAGAAAGGCAAGAGACATTATTTGCTCTTGTTATTAAAAGGGGGCCAGAACTGCAGCTTAGGCACTGTCTGCTACCACAGTATCTCTTTACTAATTTTTCTTAGTCTTAACAAATATTCCTTGTGAGGAGAAAAAGTAGAAAATTTACAAATTAAATGAAATAGACCTTATTCTGGTTTTGATTTACAAATGCTCCCAGATTAATACTGGAAAATTCATGTAGATGTCCAATATACAAAAGTAAGCCATGAAGTTCGTCAACCAGCACTGAGGGAAGCTGAGCCTCCAGAGTCTCATAGGGATGGACAGCGATGTGACTCTCGGCATCTTGTACTGTCAGACATCTAAAAAGCAATTAGATACAATAAACAACCACAGTCTCAATAGGCAGACCCATAGAAATTCATGCAATTATCAAAACACTCTTCTGTAATCCTACCTGAAGACGAAGACTTTAATATAATGGAGAAATATTACACATTGCTGCCTAATACTGTTTGCTTTGCAGTGTAGGGTTGATATTTTTCCTGAAATAAAAATAGAAAACATTAAACACAGCTCCAATAATTATCAGTAGATAGTAAACAAAAATTTTGTAGGCCCCATCAGCAGCAATACTCTCATACTTTTTCCATTGCTTCCCATGTAATACTTGTACCCCATCACGCATCCAAATTGATCCTTAGTACTGTTACACAATCTAGCTGGTAGTGCCTAGCCTCAAGTAACTTGCCTTGAAAGCAACACTGCCTACAAAGTCAATCTTTGTTTCTCATGTGTCCTGTCTCCTACTACTTCCTTACTGGCTCTTCCTCAATTTGTTCAAATTTTTATTTGTTTTGCTTTTGGTTTTTGATGCCAATGAACCCAGAGCTTTGCACATATAGGCAAGCAAACTATTTTAGAAATGTTGGATTTCCTCAGGATTCAGGTTTCCTTCCCTATGTATATCTCTTCCTACATGGATGAGAGGTCATCATTTCCTTTACTAATAAATGATATCAAATCCAAATGGTTTCTATCTTACCCTTTTGCACTGTACTTCCAACCTCACATGCAAAACTGACAGAATGTTCAGCCTTTGATTACTTTAAATGACAGTTCATTCAGTCTACATTTTATCCACTTCATTAAATGATACCATGAGTGGTCTATAACACATTCTGGATTCTTCGATTTCCTTTAACCTCATATCTAACCAATCAGTGTCCTATTAATTTTATAAACAAACATGTTTTGAAAATATGTACTTTCCCTAGAATCAATTTATTCATTACAGGAAACTTAAGGGGTCTTATCAGAAGACCCTCCCTATAATTTAAGTAAAATCTGCTTACCATGTATACGAGCTCCTGTTCTTCTGAATTCAAATGCCAAAAAGTATTTTTATTCCATACTTCAAATAAAATTCAAAGTATTTATAGAGCCCCCAAATGATCTGATTATTTCTTGGTCTTATCCTAGTTTCCTCATGCTATCTTTCCCTTACTTATTTGAAGTTTACATCATCAACAATATATGTGTAAAATGCTGATAATCAATATAAGTACCAATCACTAAACAAAAGCAGAGAAAACAAAAAAATTATAGGTAACAAACTCTCATCTACATTAAATATACAATAAGGGGCCAGGGAGATAGCTCAGTAGAATAAGCACTTGCCTGGGAAGCATAAGGGCCTGAGTTCAATCCCGAGTTTTGCAAAAAGCAAAACAAAACAATAAAAGGTAGATTTGCAAAAGCCCTAAGGAAATCATAAATTAAGCCCCTAAAAGAGCCAGTGGCAATTGTGCTGGAACACACCCAGCATACTGGGAAGCTGAGACAGAAAAGACAAGTTAATGACCAACCTGGGCAATTTAGCAAGATTTATTCTCAAAAAAAAAAAAAAAAAAAAAAATTGTGTCAACACAAAATCCATAATGTTCATCATCCAATAAAACATTACTAGGAAAACAGCAAAGCACATCATAGAACTAGAAGAAAACTGATGAATACAGAGACCTCAAAATGACACTGATGAAACAATCAATAATCAGCTAAACTACAAACAGCAATTAGGCAAATACAAATCTTTTAGATAAAAACAAACTGAAGGACATGTTACCATTTGTGTCTAAGTATCTCCTGAGAGCCTCATGTAGCCATGGGGCAGGCCTCTAGAGTTTATGATTAAATCACAACCCAATGTTGGGATTATGGGGTAAGCTGCTAGGATTATGGATGTCAGTGCTACATCTGCCCTGGGGTGGACAGCCTAAACGTAATATAAGGAAGGGAGAGAGCCTTGCTCTCTGCCACTGCTTCTCCCTTTTTGCTCTTGCTGTTTTGCTGTTTTCTACCATGAACTACTGCTCTCTGTCATGTGCCTCTCTGCCTGGAAGCCAGCTGAGTATGGACTGAAATCTCCACAAACTGTGTGTGAGCTTTTCCTTCCTTAATTTTGAGTGCCAGATATTTTGTCCCGGCAACTAGAGAAAAATAAGTGAGACAGGACAGAAATGAAAAACATAAAATAAATTCAAATGGAATATTTACTTGCACACACAAACACAATTGCTAGGAACAAGAAGTAAATTCAAGGATAGAAACCAACAAAATATACATTATATTGATATTCTACAATTATTAGGGAACAACCCAGGAACATACAGAATAGAATAGGAACTACATGTGCTTGCAGTAGGTAATGCCACACAATCCTGTTTTAGAAGGGTTGAGGGCCATGGCTAGCTACAAATGTGTTAACAGAGTTGTGACGTAACCGCATTGCAAGAACAGGATGGTTTACAGATCATCTTGATACACTTAATCTGTCCAAAGGAGCTGTCATTAAAAATATTTTCAGGCAACAAAAATAATCAACATGTTAGTACAATAAAAAATAATGTTAATAAGTAGTTATCGAAGATTAGCCATGCAGGATTGCTCCTAGATCCTTCATGGCTATCAAAATATATGGATGTATAAATCCCTTATAAAAAATACTGTCGTATACCCTCCCATCCTTGCAGATGAGTAACCTGAAGATAATAAAAGGGCCAACCATAGTGGGATCTGGTTAGCCAGTGAGTTTCATAATAATGTTACAATACTAAATGTATTCCATAAGCCTAATAGACTTGAGACATTTTAGATAGAAAAGTGATTCTTTTATCTACTATAACTGAATTTTTTTTCCTCTGTGTATATGCAGGTGTGCATGGTGTATATGCATGTATATGGCAATGGGGTTTGAACCCAGGGCCACTGTATTTAACTATATCACCAGCCCTTTGTTTACTTTTTGTTTTTCATACAGGGTCTTTTTTTTCCCCTGTACTTTGGGGAAGGGTCTACAAGGTTGTTCAGGGTCTCACTACTAGCTTATACTTGTAGTGATTCTGTTTACAGCCTCCCAAGTGCTGGGATTACAGGCGTACACCAGCACGCCCCGTCTCAATAGCAATCTCAGCACAACCAGGGGGTGGGGCCAGCAGGGCAGGCCGGGGGACTGAACCCCCAGCCCCTACGCCTGCTTGCAGGTGCTTTAATCCACTGAGCTATTTGGTGGCCCCTCATACAGGGTCTTGCTAAGTTACCTAAGCTGGGCTTAGACTCACAATCTTTCCATCTCATCCTCCTACAGTGTTGCAATTACGGGCATGTGCCTCAGCCTGGCTTGCACTATACACTTTTAGAGATTTCTTAGGTATTTTAAAATAAACTCAGACTCTGTGGCATGATTTGCAAAGCCAACTGTGATTTCCATCACTGTCATTATACACACATTTTTCACTCCATACTCCTTAATCATTTATGTTTTGCACACCTCAATGTCTTTTTCTATTTTTTTATGCCTGGACCTGTTGCTATACCATAACCTTCCCCCAAATCTTTTCCTTTCCATCCTTCAAAAATCAGATATAGCACCATTTAGTGACAGGCACATACCATAGATAAAACAACAGTCTTCATAGCCAAAAGAAAGACTTTTTAGTGTGTTTTGTATGTGTGTGACACATAATGCATCACAAAGATTTGTATATGTCTCTGTTACTATAATTTGCTATTTACCATGCTGTGCTATTCTTGAGTGTCTGTCCAACACAGCTGAAAACTCTGAAAGCATATTTTTCCTCACCATTTCACTAACAACTGCCATACTCTCTGGCATGAAACAGATACTTATTAGACAATGAAACAATAGTAAATATATAACATTTACTGAAGACTATAAAAATAAGACAAAACCAAAACAAACCTTACAACTTTCAGCTAATAGCTAATCTTCAATGTTCCTTGGATAACAAAGCCTCAATGCTGCAATTTTCATAAAATATTTTATCAACTAGATAGGTACTTTTTAATTACGGTGATATAAGACAAAAAATTAAATAATCATATCTGAACACAAGGCATTATGCACCACATGCATAAAAACATTCCAAAAAAAAAAAAAAAAAAATCCCTCTTCTATCTGCAAGGACTATTTCTTAACTAAACACAAACCTTCTGAACCTCCCTTTATTTGTTCTGCCTCCTAGGTAAAAACTGAATTACCTGAACATCATCAAATTTCCTGTTTCCAAACAGCATCCAGTTCAGTATAAAGCTGTTTCTCCCTTAAGCCTTTACCAAAATGAGCTGCACAAATTCAAATACTATCACAAATGTTCTTCTATTCCCCCTTACTGAGAAACCTCAACAGGTTCATGTCATATACTCCTTGCTCTGATAAGTTAATTAACCTGTCTGACCAACAATACGTTCCAGGTGATCTGTGGTCATTACTTATGACATATACTGGGCTAAGCACTTAACATCCAATCTGGCATTTAGTCCTCAAAAAAATTCAATGAGCTTGGAAATATTGCTTTATGTGAGACCTCCAAATGTGGAGCTCAAACTATTACCCTATATTGTACACTGCACTAAAATTTCTTAAAAGCAATAATAATGTACAATAAGACACAATGCTTTTCAATGTCCTTCTCTACCTTAACTATACAATCACCCTAAGGTTAATAATACATTAATGTTAAAAGAAACAAACAAACAGAAAGCATAAAAGAAAAAGTATCACAAAAGTATCATGAGACTGTTACTTTTTTTTTGTTTTTTGGGATACCAGGGACTGAACTCAGGACCTTGTGCTTGGAGACTGTTACTTTCAATTTACATACTACATCACACTGTCCACCTCTAAAACAACTTAATTTGCATCTGAGAAGTTTAGTCAGTTTTTACCGTTAGGCCTCACATTTTTGAAAAAAAATATGATAAATTTCAGCTATAACAAAAATTTAAGTTCATACTTTTTCTGATCATTAATTACAATAAATTGTAAACTTGGTTTTGAGATAGGGTTTTGCATGTTCTACCAAAATTAACTTTGAACTCTTAGGGTCATGTGCTCTCCCTGCTTTAGATTCTCAAGGAGCTAAGATTATAGGCATCGACTTTTCTGACCTAACACTTCCATTTTATTATTATTCTATCCCAATTATACTATCATGGACCATGTGCAATTCGCTGTAATGGATTAACATTCCTTTTTTTCCCTTTAAACACTTTAAACTTACCAAAATCACAGCTGACTTGTAACAAGGATTCCAAATTATATAGCTGTTGCCTAATTTAAAAAATGTAAGATGAGAGTTACTTTTAGCGGATTTTAAAGCATGTTAGTAATTACATGGAGGATTCCAAGTTTACTACACTCTGAGCAGTCTAAGAGATGCTGATTGTTTTAGGAAGTTTAAGATACACAACAATTCTCTGTTTAAGAGTTATATAACGAAATATTTTATTCTATTAGTTATACAGTGCTTCAAAAAAGGAACAGAATTATGTATACTAGACACATTATGCAAAGCTATCTCAATTCAAATAATCTTTTTATCACTCTTCCAAACTGCCTTCAAACTCATAGAAGATTGTCCCATATTTATGGCCTATGTCCTGGACACTCATTAACTAGAATGTTCAAGACAAGAGAATCATTCAGTCTGTTCTCCCAATAAAACATAGCACAGATATAGCAATGTCTGTATAAGGTTTCATGTGTTAAGGGTGGTAGAATACCTAAGATCTCTCTATTTTCATTTATATGTATTACAAATATATTTTAATGTATTTTTGTATATTTTCCCTTAACAACTGAGTGTGATTCAAAATGATCTAAAATCTGAAATGAGGACCATGTTTTAAATAACAAAGATCTAGTTTAACATTGCCAAGTGTGCTAATGACATTTAAAAAAAAAAACTACTTTAAAGATATATATTCTAAAGTAAGGGTAAAACGACATGATGCCTGGTATTTAGAAAATACTAAATGCAAAAGAACAGAGATAAGACATAAAAAACGATAAAACCTTGATGCTTACTATAATCAGTCTTTACAATACTATTACGTCTATTTTTGTGGATGTTTGAAATTTTCATTGAAGTATTTTCTAAAATGTTGCCCACAAAGAGATTTAATCATATTTTTATCACATATATCTTCACCAAATATATCTGAAAAGAAAATCTGAACTTATTTTTTAAAGATTATTGGAAGATTATGGCTATTGGGCAACAGAAACATTTCAACTTTCTTCCAAAATTACAGTAGAAAATCGCAAGTACCAGTGTTCAATACCTAGTGTTTATAATTTATATTATAAAGATTATGAAAATCAACAAATAATAATCTATTAGAATCATTACTCTATCAGTCATTACTGCTTATGTTTGTTATTGGTTATATAAGTAAGTGAACAAACACAATTTCACTGGTCCTTTTCTAATCAGTTATTAGAAAGTGCTCACCAATGTAACTTAGAAATCTGAACATTTATATTTACTGAGTTAAAAATAAACATACCTGAACAAATGAAAAAGCTCTCTAGATGAATTCACTAATGCTGTTTCAGTAACCCATTCAATGCCAAATATTTCTACTGTATCCTCTTCAAAATTAGTTGGTAAAGGATCAAGATTCAAAACTAATCTGAAATGAAAATACTGATTTAATCTCATAAAACATTTAGTTATCATAAAACATCATCTTTTTCTACAGTATTTGTATCTATATCATACATGTCATATCTAATAAGTCAGAAAATACTTAGGTAATTTATTTAGGATTAGTACGGCCAGACTGTATTAAAATTTCATTCATACATAATGTAGCCCAGGAGTGGGCTTCAGCTCCAGTACTGTGTTTTTTAATGGGACATCTATTATCTTGGAAGAGCTAAAAATCATTCTCAGTAATGCTTAAGGACTTGTATAACCAAGCTGGGTAATCTCTATTAAGTTGTCTAATGAAGTACAACCATAAAATCAACAAAAATTATTGCATTCCTCACTGTAATTGCCTCAGTAGGTATTACCAAAATGTTAAGAACACTAGTTTTACTGCAGTAAGAGCATACCTGACTCGTGCAAAAATAAGTCTATGCCTTCTATTTATAGATACAAAGTTAAAAATGGGTAATAAAAAATTCAAATATGACTACTTACAGATACAAAGTTAAAAAGTATGGGTAATACAAAATTTAAGTATGACTACTTAAAAATGACTGAAAAGGTCTGGGGTATAATAGTTTTGGAGTATTATAAGTTCTAGAGTACTATAATATTAAAACGGAAATATTTTAAAAGGCCCAATTAGTTTAGATTTCTCTTTGTTAAATTAATATACATCTCACTCAGGTTAATTTAACATCAGCTACCAAATAAGTTCTTTTCAATACTCAAAATATTTACAGGTAACACTCCAACCAGAAAATCAACAACAGAACTAATCATAAATTTTATTTTTATGATATATTATGTTGATTTACAAAACTTAGCTTGGTGAACATCAAAGTTTAATACACAGAAACAGTACATTGCTCTGAAACTGATGAATAATCAGATGGGGAAAAACTCTATTTTTAAAACCTACCGCTTAAGAGCACCACTGGCAAGGTACGACTCTCCAGAAAATTTTTTGCCTCCTCTGTTGTCAAAAGCACATGAAAAGCACGGGGGATTGCACCACTCTGTCTTCAGCTCCAGCTCTAAACTGTCGGTCAGAAACGTCGATCCAACAGAACTGTCGTTCATTATTTACTTCATGTCCTGAAATGTTTGTGGATCGTTATCATTATCATCAAGACTCCAAAAAGAAGCTGCAAAGGTATTCCAGGAAGTGGAATAGGCCAGAAGAACTAACTCAGAAAGTTCCCAGATGTCCCTCCTCACCCATGAACATAAGAGTGAGAGAAGAGAGAAGGGGACCCTTCCAGGGTCCCACCCGCCCCCAGCTCAGATCCAGGCTATCACAACTTCCACAAGATACGCCCCCTACTGGCCGTGGCAGAGGCCAAAATCTGGGCCCCAGGGCGACTCCGCAGCCCGGCCGGGGTGCAAGGCAAAGAAACTTTTGCAGGACGGACCCAACTTCAACTCCTTAGCCCGCCGAGAACCAGGCCCTCCCCTCCGTCTGGGAACCGCTCGCAAAGGTGAGAGCTCGCTGGCTGAGCCAGGCCGGGGGCCCAACCCCAGTCCTAGCCGAGGACGAGACCCACCCGCAGCACCCGGGCGGAGGGTGACGGAAGCCGGCGTCCTCTCCCAAGGCTTTCGCCTAGGCCCTGATGCGCCCCTTGCTCGCGCCACGCGTCCTACTTACACACCCAGTCCCGAGATCTGAGTCCTCAGATCAGAACTACTGCCCCGGAGCGTGGGTCCAAAACCGGAAGCAAGCGAAATTCCCGCCAAGCAGCGCCGCGCGCTGGAAGGCGGGACCACCCCGTGCCCCACCCCCTGGCTACCTGAAGTCTCGCGCACTCTTCACAGAAATGATTGGCGCTTCTCGAGTTCTCGCGAGAGCTCGACCAGGAAGAGGCGCACAAACACAGCTCTTCTTTTTCTTGACCTTTTTAATTGGTGTTTCGGCTGAAAGGTGTGGCAAGGTTGGAAAAGGAAAGTAGTAAGTGAAACGGCGACAAGAAAAGTACAGGTCCTGCTGGGTTTACCGACTGACCAGCTTGAGCAGTCTGTTTCTCGAGTTAAGCGAAGGGCAGTCAGTCACAACCTCCCGCGGTCCACGCCCTCTTTGTGCTCCGGGACGTGCAAGTCTTTTGTTTGGGGCTGGACCTTAACCTTGTGCTCATAGATCGACTAAGGTTATGACTTTAGGAGGGAAGCTATCTCGTGTTTGGAAATTGTCAGGTGGTCCTTTCATTAGGTCTAAAAGCTCTTGTCCCCTATCCTTCCACACGTCTGGTCGTCAAGGTTAGCATTTTTTATTTTAACAGTGACAAAGTTTTTTAAAGGTGGGAAAAGATCCAGGCTCTGAAGAGCGAGTTTAGGCCAAGGAAAATATAAAAAAGTACACCTTACAGCATGAGAGTGGGTCGCCATCAAGAGAACACAGTGGCAAGGATAGCACTTTTGTAAACATACACAGTTCATTTGTAGCGTTTTGCTCATCTTTTTGCAGCATACCATAAAACTGAGTCTTCAGAAGGCTTTTCGCTGTAGCTCAGGTAACATTAAGAAAAAACAAAATTTCTAATTCAGATGCCTCTTATAATCTCAGTATTTGGCATTGCCCCATTCCTCTACAGTACAAATTGTCTTGTGTTCAATTCCAGCAGAGGGAACCTATCATAACTCTCCACTGTTTAAATCAAATGCAACACATTTTCTGCTAAATGGGATGAAGTGAGAAAAAACACAATATGATCTCTACCACAGTTTAAGGCAACTGCCGCGGGTGTTAGATTTGTTCTGCTGAGCTGAACTCCAGGACTCCAATAATCCTCCTGTCTTAGCCTCTGGAATAGCTGGAACTACAGGAAATCACCACCAAATGTAGCAGTTAACGACTTTAGAAAGTTCAGCGCTTTTCTCTTTAATGAAAAGGTAGACTGAAAATTCATTATGAAAGTCCTGATTGGCACTAGCATCTAGTTTAACTTAATTGCCATTCATGTGACTCAATCCAACAAAAGCAGAATTCACACACTTGGCGTATACACGTGGAACATTCTTGAGGATCAACCATATTCTGAGCCATAAAGGTCAACATCACCACTTTTGAAGGCCAGGGCTATAGTTCAGTGATAGCACACTTACGTAGCAAGGTCAGAGGCTCAATGAAACCACAGCTCCGTACAAAATAATAAAAGCATTTAAATTACATAAAGTATATTGGCTATCCACAAGGAAATTTAAAGTTCCTTACACTGGAAAATGAAGAAAAGTTTAACTCAAAAATTTAAAAATCTGTTTTAAACACTAGAAAAAAAAAACAGTAAATTAAAATTAAAGTCAACAAATAGTAAATAGAATGAAACAACCAGTGAAACAGAAAGTTACTTGAACAACAAAATCCTCTAGGAAGGCTGATAAAACAAATTGCCAATATTAGGTACTAAGTATTATCACTTCAGATTTTATAGACATTAAAAGGGTGAGGAAATTTAGAAACTTGTGAACATTTTTATGTCAATGAACAGAGTTAAAGTGGACAAAATTCCTTTGAAAGACGAACTATCAACACTCAACAAAAGAAGATAATAAATCTATATTTGGTTAAATATCCCCCCCGGTACACACACTATACACTTTAGAACTCCAGAATTGAATAGCTTTACTGCTGAATTCTCCCAGCTATTTAACAAAAGAATAATACCAGTGCTATATTAACTGTACCAGAAAATAGAATTGACTTTTAAAATTCATTTTATGAGGCTTCCATTACATCGATAGCAAAATCTGACAAAGACAAAATTACAAATCAATATCACACACCAACAAAAAGGCAGAAATTTCTGCAAATAAAATTTAGCAAAACATAAATAATATAAAATTAGGTATTTTAGGAATGTAAGGTAACTTTAAATTGAAAAAGTAATGAATGTGCTTCACTATCAACACAAAAAAATCCAAATCATTACAAGAAATAAAGAAAAGCTTTAACGATATCTCCTTTTATTACTTTAAACATTTTTATTGGCAATAACTAACAATGCAATAAGGTATGAGAAAGAATAAAAGTCAGATAGATTGGAAAGGCATAAAAATATTTTCATTTTTAGATGACATGAGTCATCTAGATGATCCAAAAAGCTTCTTGGTCACTAAAACTAATAGTGAATTCTGCAACATGGCAGTATTCAATGTTAATATACAGAAATCAGTTATATTTTTGTAGTCAAGTAATGAACACCTAAAAATTATAATATAAAAGTTCCATGAAATTGCATCAAAATTACCTAAAGATAAATTTAGTGGAATATCCATATGATTTTTTATGTTAAAGATAATAATAGTCCTGAGAAAAATTCAAGAATACTTTACTAAACATGATTAGAAATTGGAAGACTCAGTATTATGAACATTTCACCAAAAACTTATCTATATTCAATAGATTATCCATCAAAATCCCATTGGTCATTTCTTCCATGGAAATTGACAAGTGCATTCCAAAATCTTTACAAAAATGTAAAAGACCTGAAGCAACCAAAAGTTTTTTTTGTTTTGTTTTATTTTTTTGCGGAACTGGAGATTGAACTCAGGCTCTTGAGCTTGCCAGGGAAGCACTTATTCTACTGAACCAGCTCCCCAGCCCCAAAGTGGTCTTTAAATTTGGAATGGTATTGGAAGATTCACAGTATCTGGCTTCAAAACTTCTTATAAATTATGATAACATAATATTAAGATACTGATCTAAGGACAGAGAGAGTTGAACAACATAGACATTCCAGGAGGTACTCCCCACAGATATGTATATGTTCAGTTGATTTTTAGTAAAGGTAAAACTGTAGTATAAAGGTATTATTTTCAATAGTGTTAGAACTATACTGATAGTCTTAAAAATAAACTTTGCCTTTTTTGCTACTTACAAAATTTAACTCATTGTGGATCATTGACCTAAATATAAAAGCTAAAAATGTTCAAACTTTTAGATACTCAGATGGCCATTGAACAGGTAAATGCTAGCAAATTTGGCATAGAAGAAGGGTTCGCAAGACAAAAACCACATATATGAATTCTGCGTGGTGTCTTTCATGCAATCCAAAGGATGAATTTTATGAAGGAATAGATAATCTGTGTCAAATGCTACTGGTAGGTGGAACATTAATAGCAAACTGAGTGTGGTGGAACATGTATGTAATACAGCTCTATAAGGCTAAAGCAGGGGATTGCAAGTTTGAGGCCATGTAGTGACTTAGGGAGACTCTCAAATTAACAACAAAAAATGGCTGGCAGTGTACTTTAGTGTGCAGGCCGTGGGTTCAGTGCTCTTTACTGGGGAAAATGCAGGAGACCGGGGTACAAGGGGATGGACACTCTCCCTTTAAAGAAAGCGATTAGTGCGATCTAGGTCATTATAGTTAGGTAGATTGTAAGGAACACATAGAAGTAGTTTGAATAGAAAATAGATGAGTCAGCAAAAATAGGCACTAGGCAGGAATTTAATGTAAGATAGATAAACTGGCAAGATAGCTCAGCAGACTAAGCCACTTTTTAGGCAAGCATAGGGACCAGTTAGATCCCTGGCACTATATGTGCTGGTGGCCCTGGCCTCGCCCCTGAGTGCACTGAGCAGGCAACACCTGTAATCCCAGGCTGGAAGCTGAAATAGGAGGATCACTGTGAGCTCAAGGCCAGCCTGAACTGCAAAAAGACAAAAATAAGCAAACAAACAAAATAAAATGATAATAATGAGTTGTGGGGACACAGAGATGCTATTTTGAAATAGAAGATGCTGGAATATGTGAATTTATAACACATAGGAAGGGGAAAGATGATGTAGAAGAGAAGGAAATGATTACAAGAATATATTGAGAAGATCGGGTGGTAGTTGCTATAGATAGTATATCATCAGCTCTGATAGGAAGAGTAAAATATGTGCAAATATGTCTGAAGTTCTTAAAATGGGTGGTAGAAAGTCAAATTAGTTATTGTTTTGATTTATTTTCCCTATGAGAAGTCAACCATAAGGAGTATCCATTAGAGATTAAAGGAGAGATAAAGTGTGATGTGATATTGGTAATAGAAAAGTGTATTTACTAGGGAAGTAGAGTTAAAATTCATTCAACATGACTTATTTTCTCCAGCAACATGCAGCTACTTGATAAAGGAGAGAGAGCATATGATAGACTTTCAGTGTTATATTGCCTTTGAGCTCATTCTAACTTACTACTTCTATATCTATTTCTAAACTGTCTACTTGCTAATCCATATATATATTTGGTACAGGGTCTCACTATGTAGCTCAGACTGAGAGTGTTCCTCCTGTTTTCAGCTTCCCCAGTGCTGGGATTACAGGCGTGGGCCACCGCACACAGCCACCAGCTCAGCATGCTTGGGGGCAGAGTCAGAGCAGCCTGTGGTGCCAAGGATCAAACCCTGGTCCCTGTACTCACCTAAGCAGATGCTTAGTCTTCTGAGCTATCTCGCTGGCTCTTCTTCTTCTTCTTCTTCTTCTTCTTCTTCTTCTTCTTCTTCTTCTTCTTCTTCTTCTTCTTCT
>PVKA01007395.1:14049-78159 GCA_004027165.1 Ctenomys sociabilis | reverse complement strand
AATTTAAATATTCCCCAATCCTTTTTACTTTGTCCAAGTCTCCTGTTAATTCATTTTATATAATATATTAATGATGGATACTTTTGTACAGATAAGCAATTTTTGGGGGAAACTATTTGAAGCAAAATTAAGCATTAATATTTGGTTTCCTGAATTTCTTTAGAAATGTGCTTCTGTGAAGAGTGACACTCATGTTCGTTTCTTCCTTTTGCCCTTCTGGCTAGCTCATCAGTTCTACTGTAAACAAAGAAACCGTTTATTTTCATGCTCTTGCCTGGATTTTAAGCTACTTTGATCATAATATAAAGCACATGGGATATAAATTTTAAAATGTGAATTTTTATTATGAATCTTAGAAATATTGAGCAGAAACTATTTCAACTAAAAAAGGCATAAAACACATTGTCTCGGTTACTCTTCTTTCACTGCTGAGCCAAAATACCTAGTGCCCAGCATTAAGAAAGGAGTAGTTTACTCAGCTTGCAGTTCATGGAGGTTTCAGTCCATAGTAGTCTCTGATCTCCAAACACATGCATTAGGATTCCTCTCCTCATTTCACAGGATCGCTTTTCTGGAGATACACTGGACTTTTTGTTTGGGAAGTTTTACTTTAAATTTTTTTTGTAGTTTTGAATGTATTGTGTAAGCTCAATTTTGTTTATTATAAAATGGCATATTAAATATGCATTGGCAAGGACAGTCCTGAGTCCTAATTCATGCTTAATAAGTCAGTCTCCACATTATAATACTGTCCTCCAGTTCACTTAGCCACGTTTTCCCATATCAGCCCGATTTCCAAACAGCTTCTAACCTTTATTTTCTCCAAGAGACCCCATTTTAAGTGTCTGATTTGGGAAATGGCTTCTATTCAAGATAAGATAAAACGAGCTCTAGCATGTGCAGAAATCAAAGTTGTGCGGGAAGATCTACAATTGGAATCTAATTCTATATAGAACTCCCATGATACAAGTGGATTTTAGACACTGGCTGTATTTTGGATATATGCTGATCCACTTCATCAGAAAATGAATATGCCACCCAGTATAGTGGTCTTGGCCAACCACTGCTGGCGCAGTAAGTTCTTGGTCATGTTCTACGGATAGGAAAGGTAGAATAAGCGTCGTTTACGTCAACTAAAATGCAAACGTGAAATAGTTTTGAGGATTGGGTAACAATGATGACATGAAATGATCTGAAAAGACTCTAGAAATGGCACAAAACCCACAACTGAGTGCAGAAATACTGAATTTTTGTAACTGGAATAAAATCTCAAAACAATTTAGACATTCCAAAAAGATGGAAATATTTGTGGGAAAGACCCGTCAGCTTGCTATTTGGTCTGCTCTGCAGATGGGTTCGTTCGTTCTTCCTGCTCCTGCATGCCCACCTGTAGCCCAGTGCCTGTGGTCCTGGGACATCTTTACTTGAAAAAGAGACATCTAGAATTCTTTTGGGAATTACTGGACAGAAGCTGGAACACCTTTGCACGGCATGCACTGATACTATTTATAGAAATATACGCCCACCTCTTTATTCCGGTCCACGTGCACAAACTCCTTCCTTCTTTCCTGTTCTATTCAGGAAATCCTCTTCGATACTAAATTTGTTTTACACCCTTAAAGTTATAGTTACTGAATGCATTGTGCGCATTATCAATTCAAAAAATAGAAATCTAACTGTCCGTGGTTGCTTATAAGATATTTCCAATAGTTCTTCTGGGTTTTTACTTCTGAATTATTCTAGAATGGAACCCAAGGTTTTGTGTGTGCTGGCCAAGTGCTCTACCATGTGGCCACACACACCCTGGCCTGTATTTCAGGTTTGTACTCCAGAGGAGTAAGCCTTCCCCTGGTTGTTTCTTAGCAACATACACACAACCCTTACAGGGCATCTGTACCAGTAAGGTTTGTTTCCGTAGTAGTGTGCTGATTATCATTGAACTGGGTAACACTGAATACATTTGTGCAGCTATGACAGATTAATTCTTTTTATTCTTTCAAACCCCTATTGTTTTATGTGTGTAATTTCCTCCCCCTGCCTAGACCCAGTTAACCGTTTCTGTGAGCAGGTCCTCAACTTTTTACTTTGTCCCTACTTTCCTGTCCTAGCCCCATCTTCCCCTGGTGTCGACTCCGTCCCCTTGCAGCGCACAGGCAGCCAGCACGGGCCTCAGAGCGCCGCCGCAGCCACCTTCCAGAGGGCCAGCTATGCCGCAGGCCCGGCCTCCAACTATGCGGACCCCTACCGACAGCTCCAGTATTGTCCCTCCGTGGAGTCGCCCTACAGCAAATCCGGCCCTGCTCTCCCACCTGAAGGCACCTTGGCCAGGTCCCCATCCATTGACAGCATTCAGAAAGACCCCAGGTGGGTAGAACACTTTTTCTTTTTCCTTGTGATGTTTGAAAAGAGTTTGCAACCTTGCACCTTGCTTTCTTTCTTTGCCTGGCATTGTTGCATTCAGAGCAGTGGCCAAGTGTGGAAAGAAAGACTGTTAATGGCTGTTGGTCAAGTGCTCATGGACGGATGGGCGTTCTCTGGAGGGATGCCTCGTGTCTTCTGTGGCTCGGTACCAAAGTGTAAAGATCTTTTGATGAGAACAGCAAGAGGTGCTGGGGGATTCAGACATTGGATAAGATCCAGAGAAGCCAAAAACAAGAGTCAGAAGATCCTGTCCTTTGACATCCAAGTGTGTTACTGACTCAGTGAAAGCCTGTGTGGGTACCATTTGTCTCTCAACTTATCAGTGTTAAGGGCAAACCTCCCTCAAGTTATCTTAGAAATTGAAAATTTAAAAATTCCCTATGATCTTCATTTTTCCATGTTAGAAAATAAACATTAGGATTAAGTTGTTTTGGTTTGATAAAATTTCGGACATAGTATACTGAAGAAATAGCTGTCATGCGGTTTATTTTTCATTTGTCTTCCAGCAGTAGTAGGGGATTTAAGACATTTGACTTCTGAAGTTGGAATTGGCTCTCTTTAGGGTTAAATGATGTTTTATTCAGAGCTCTTGTGGCTACACAGACAGAGTCCCATGAATACACGTGTCAGCATCTGTGAATACTACCAATAGGTCACAGTTCTGGTGTATGTCTGTAGAAGAGCAGCTGTCCTAATTCCAATGGTAAACACGAAATTCATCCCAAGGAAATTTCACACACAACACTCAGATCCTGTGAAAGGTACTGAGAAGTCTACATACAGCCTTTTGCAAAAGGAAGTCACTTCAAATACAAAAGGCAGGACAGCATCATGTTGTAGTGTTCTTTGAGATGGTCTTCAATACACGTCAAACCCACTTGGGGACTCCTTGCTAAATACTGTATTTGGTGTAACCTCCACTGTAAAATTGAATTGCAGTAAATGCTCATTGTTCTCAGCTAGAAATCACAAGATAATTTGGATCTGCTGTGCTCAATTTTCTCGATTTTGAACCTTAATAGCAACCTATATTTGTGGTTCTGAGATTTTCTCTGAACTTTTAAATATTCTTGACACATGTGGTATCTCAGCCCATGAACTTAACGTTTTCCCCTGATTCTGGTAGCAAACTGAGTTGGGAAGGAAGCATATCAAGTTGATGGTTAGGCTCATTATTGACCATAAGGGGAAGTTTGATCTGGTTCTTGATCAGTTTGGCCTGTAGCCAGCTCAGAAACAGAACTGAGCTCTTGAGCCAAGGAACCACTTTCTAGAATATTCTTCCAAAACTACTTCACCAGTCTCTAACACATCACTGAAAATGGATATGGCAAAAGTACAGTCTTAAGGAATGATAAAAGAAAAAGTATGCATCTTATTGAATGATATTATTTATATTTATCATTATATATTTAAATTGATGAAAAGCACTTTATCTCCAAGTGAAGATGTTATATTTCATATTAGAGGAACTAAACTTAACAAGAAACCACATTAACATTTCTCTAGCTGCAGTCTACTTCCTGAAATTTTTACTATGTTAAATACAGTTCATTTATGGGGCCAGCCAGATAGCTCAGTGGACCAAAGCACCTGCTTCAGCAGAGCACAGCAGCTGGGGTTCTATCCCTGGGCTTGCCCTGCTGGCCCCACCCCTGGGACATGCTGAGACAGAAACTGAGACTGTGGTGGTGGGTACCTGTAATCCCAGCACTTGGGAGGCTGAAAACAGGAGTATCCCTATGAATCCAATCTATGTAGTGAGACCCTGAACATCCTGTAGACCCTGCACTAAATTTTAAAAAAGTTTATTTTATTAAATGAAATATTCTTTCCATTTTGTATTGTTGTCATTTTTATACGCATTCTTCTTTCAATACATTATCGCTGATTTTGAGTTATAGATGTCACTTATATTTACTGAGTGCTTGTGATGAACCAAAAAAAGGGAGAAACACCAATAGAGAATGTTGAACAGGTAAGAGAATTTTAGCCACTGATCCTTTGTATGTGTTAAATGAATATGCAAATGAGTTATAAATGCTATGTGAATTACAAATTTATTATTGTTAAGAATGCCTGGTACTGGCATTAATTATGTGTCAGTTCTAAAAATAACATAGTACTAACCTAAGCTCACACATATAAACAAAAAGCAATGAGAGCCATTTTGAGAACCAGCACTGGATTACTGTACCTCAAAGCAATTGATACCAATAAACCTTCTATTTACAAAGAATATTAAGTACAATAGTGCCCTCCTCATAGAGTTTTCATCTAGTGAAAAATATGTTAAAATATTATTTAGTTGGAGAAGTGCTAAATCTAAACAGTATTTTTTTTTTTTTTTTTTTTTTTTTTTGGTGGAACTAGGAGTTGAACTCAGGCCCTTGTGCTTACCAGGGAAGCACTTATTCCACTCAGCCATCTCCCCGGGCTCCTAAAAAGTAAAATTTTAAAATATAATACTGCTTTTAAGACAAGCTTTTTCTTGCATTTTCTTTTGAATAATGGATTGTGATTCTTCCTAGGTAAATACTGCTAAATTTTGCTATATTTAACTTCTAGGGTTCATACATACTTACTTTGGCATTATGAATTATGACTGAAACTTTGTCAGTTTTTTTTTTTTTTTACTTTTTGTCACTTGCATATATGCCTATACCTAGAGAATGTGTTGAAGTTTTATTTATCATTAAACCCCAGACCATATAAGCATTTTTACCACGGCAAACAAATGGTCACCGCAGGTCACAGCCTTCAGACTGTCTCTGCTGACGTCTTTGGTGGAAGCCTCCTTTCGGGGAGACTGATGTCCCATATTATTGCCTTAAGTGAAGAGTAGGGGCATGAAATAAGCTCCCAAAGACCACCCTATGCTGCCTGACTCATACCCCAGTGAGTACCCACATTTCTGGCACTGCAGAGTCCACACTGGGGTGTGCTTTGGCATTGGGTACCTTGATTGCTCATTAACAGAAAAACAAGAAAGAAAGGGAAACACTGTAGTTAGGCCCTGTAGGATTTGGAACCATGGACAGTCTGCATCAGGTATTTATGTGTAGGATCTGGAAAGAGTAAGGAGAACGTTGTCTAACTGCAGCACCCTGGTAACTGCTTAGTTCTTGATCTTTGTTGTGATATCTTATTTCTTTTTCCAATTAACAATCTTGTTCACCTTACTGCAGGCCAGTTTCTTATCTCTGCTAAAAGTCTGAGGGCTATTCAATGAAAACTTTACAAGCACATACAGAATTTAAAAATAAGAATTTGAGGTCATCCAACTTGAGATCCTATGAGCTTCAAGTTAGTCCAGGCCACAGGAAAAATGAAAGGACTTGTTCAGAAGGGTTCCTTACCCCCGCCTGGCTCAGGCCTGTGGGTTGGGGCAAACTTGGGTCTTTTTTCTTTAAACTGCTCTAAAATATCAACTGCCTACTCCCACAAAGAACGAACACAAATCTGTTATGCAAAGAGATGGTAAAATCCAATTTTCTTTTTAAAGTCAACAATCCTCAGGAGAATGATTTTTATACATCTAACATTCACTTGACAGCCACATCGAGAACATTTTTAGTTCATTATTAGGTGTTGTTTTCCATGAAATGTGAATCTATTCAGGATGTGTGACACAGCTAGGCACCTGGGGACATGGCTCAGTGGCAGAAGCACCTGGCTGACCCAGCTCGTACATCGTGGGGTCCTACATCAAATACTGAGTTCTATATCCAGTTGTCTCTAAATGCATAAGTCAGAATTAGTCTTAAGTTGTATGCAAGAGATGTCACAGATGCTGGAAGTGAGGTCATAATAGAATTCTTATTTTGAAAATTTGATTAATGAGCTATAAGAATATATAAAATAAAGATACCAGGATATACTAAATGCATTATAAATGTCATCATCTCTTAAAGAAAAAAAAATAGGCCCAAAACATTTGAATGGCTCCATGTGTGTGTTGTAACCATCACAGCACGATTGAATTACTATTGACTAATCCCTTTCCAGGATGCAGTAATCCTTGTTGTTCATTATCCCAAAAGCGAGTTTTCAAAGTGCTAAAAGAAATCTCATTTGTGGCAAACGTGTTTTACAATGAAACTCTTGTTGCTGGGCTTCATAACAGACAAATGCATGTAACAGCACGTTTTAATGCAGAGTTTAGGTCCAAATTATCAGCTACATTTTTATTTACCTCTATTAAATGTGTCTTCCATGGAGCTGTTTTATTGCAAGCCACCAAAATTTATCAATAATGTAAAATTAGGTGCTTAAAAAATTATATGTACATTTCAGCTATATTTTATTTGCCATTTTGCAGTTTTACTAAAAGTTATTTTATTTTGAGCATCATATTGCTAGATCTCATTAAAAAGTATTGCCTATAAATATTTCATCATTAAGCAAACCTCAGTAATGTATTTCCATGTCATCGCTTACCAATTTTTGATGTGCACACATAATTGATGGCAAATTGAATGTTCATCAAGCAAAACTTAGGGCAAAAATGCTTTGAAAATGGTGAAAAGTGTGAAGAAGAGCTTTGAGATCTTAAAGTTGAAGTCACAACATTACATAATTTATTAGGTAGCTTAAGTAACAGAGCTGAAGTGTTCGTAATAAAGCACTTGAAATGTCCCCAAAGCCTTGTTCTCTTGGGGACTGAATCCCTGGAGTGTGCTTTAACTTAAATACTGAGTAATTACTCAGGTAACCACAAGTGTGGTCAAGAAGGACCCGAACTGTGAAGACCCTTGGACTTTGAAGAGCTCCTAGAAGGCACCGTTCACCCAAGCTGGTGCAAAGCCACCGCACAACTGCCTGGCCGTCTCCAGCAGCTGGCCATGGCTTCTAGAACCATCTTATTTTTTTATTTTATTAATAACTCACATCTTCACAACTCATTTATACTGTATAACATATGCATCTGAATTCACCCCTGCATCTTGTGTCTGACCTTGGAAATTACAGGAATTCCCCACATTCCTTCTCCAAAGTATGGACTGCTCTGAGGTCAGGGACCACAGCTCCCATTGGTTCCTGTCCCTGCGCTGGCTGCTGTTGTCCATGAGCTGCCATTGCTGTCCCTGCCTGGGTGGTCAGTATTCATCCCTGCCTCTCACCCCACTAGCAAGCATAGAAATTATGCGTTACCCAGCACCAATCTGGGCTCCTTGTGGGGATTTTTGATATTGGGATGGCAATGTTTATAATAATGACAATATTAACAATGACAGTTAAACTTACAGTAGTACCTCAGCTCATGAATGCCTTTGTTCACTAATAATTCAGTTCTGAAACAGAAGCATTTTGCAAAATTTTACTACCATTCACAAAGTTTGCCAACCCAAACTCAGCCATCCTCCCAAGAATTGTGGCATCAATGAAATTTGTGAACCAAGGTACCACTGTAATTTGAAAATATGGCCCAATCTCATTGGTAAACTTTTATATTTTTATTTAGCTTGGTTCTTTCCAAATCCCAATGACATAACTTTCTACACTGTCAGATGTACATATGGGAGACTCAGAGAAATCGATAATGAATCCAAATCTGACTGATTTCCAATCCTGTGTTTCTAGTTAGAATCACAAGACTGATACCAGTATTAACTGTTAAATTAAGCAAAATGCCATGCCTTTTCCAACATGATTTCTGCAAAGCTATGAATTAAGTATACTCAACTCAGATTTTTAATTTTCAAATTAAATGAGGGGCTTAATGTTCACTTTTTGTGAGGTTTTTATGGCATGGTTGTATCACAGGGCTCTTTTCTGGGTTCCAGTTTTATGATACAGGATAATTACTGTAATCACTGCTTTGGGTTCCTTGGTAACTTCAGATGTATCTTGTTTGTCTTCTGTAAGTTTTACCAGTTCCTGGCCAATGATGGCCCAGTGACACAGCACTGGAACCCCCCCCCCCCCCCGCCCTCTGGAACTCTTCTTCTAGGTTCACCCCAAGGCATTGGACATGCTCTAGGTGACTTTGTTCTAAAGGATTCTGGGATGGCTTCTCCAGACTTAATGAGAGCTCAAACACACTTTGTTCTTTCAGGAGCTGTACAAGTTGTTTGTGAGAGAAAGATGGATGCACAGATAGCCATGATGCACTGATTTAATAAGACAGGTGCAAGCAAAGAAGCACAGAAGAGTAGGCTAAGGGGTCTGTGAGTATTCATGGATAGATGTTATTAATACAGGAAGAAATGGAAGAAAGCTGTCCAAACAAAGAGAGCACTTAGAAAAGGGGCTTTAAGCACAAAGGGGAGGGACCATTTGAAACACTGAGGCTTGGTTCAGAAGGCCCTGGTGGTCACACAGCAGCATCTCTGAATGTCACTGTATGTCCTCTGATCATAGTATATGCCAACTTGCACCTCCCTATGCATGAATTGCTTAGAGCTTCTCTCTTGGTGTGTTGGCACCATCATGACAAAAGTACTACAGGCTGGGTGATGGTCATACATACAAGAGAAATTGAGTTCATAAGGTTCTGAGATCTAAGAAGGTTACATCAAGGAGCCAGAAGATTGTGCCATTAGTGAAAACCCTTTCTTCCTAGGTAGGGGTAAAGCAGCTCTTAGGGACCTCTTTTGTAAGGATACTAACCCTACTTGTAGAGAATGCATTCCCAGGATTCCTCAAAATTCTCTCCCTTCTAAAACCAGTATTCTGGTGGTTAGGATTTGACATATGACTTTGGGACAACATGAATATTCCAAAACATAGCAGCTGCTGTAACAAAGGACCACAAACTAGATAAATCTAAACCAATGGAAATGTAATCTTCCACCGCTCTGGAGGCCAGAAGTCTTAAATCAAGAGGTCTGCAGTGCAGTTTTTTGCTCCAGATGTCTGAGGGGGATCCTTCTTTGAGCCTATTCCAGCTTCTGGTGGCTCCAGGCATTTTCTTTTGTTTGTGGCTGTACCACTTTAGTGCTTGCTCTATACCATGGGATCTTCCCTCCATCTTCTTTTGCTTCTGAGGATACGATTCATTGGATGTAGGGCCCATGCTATTCCATATAGTCTTGTCTTAATGACATCTGCAAAGACCCTTTTCCAAATGAAGCCACTTCATAAGGTTCTGGGTAGACACTAATTTAAGATGTTACTACTCAATTAAATACACTTGCCTTGGCACGCTAATATATTCTGAATGTTCCAAAAGTATTGTACATGGAACTTACATCAGGGTGTTTCAAAGATAAACATTTCAATTCTTTTCATTTCATTTTACCTTTCTCATCATGACTCTCTTTATAATTATTTAGCAATGTAGCTAAATAGATTAGAAGCAAATCTAACATTGTATTTTTCCTGATTAATGTGGCTAGTGTGAGTAATCCCTGGCATGGGAGGTAAGCATGCTTGACCATCTTTTGGCTCTTAAAAATGCTTTTATTATTAGTTTTGCCTTGTTCATTTTGGGAGGGATAAAGTAGATGGTGTATTCAAAACTCTACTTGGATAAACACACATAAGCAGCAATACATTCACTTTGCAAAGAGAAGGAACTATTAAATACAGCTAAGGCAATGCCTGCTTATTATGGCTTCTACTGAGACATGCCACTGGCCAGGGTCAACACCAAGAGGAGCCAGTATTTCGTCTTTCTCCTTTATTTAGTAAAATATATGAGCAAAAATCAAAATGTTCGCTTTCTCATCAAAGATTTTATATCTCATCAAGCAAGCGACTTTACTCAGCTGTGAGATTCATGCTGTCTGTCTCACCCCAAGGAATAGCAGATATGGCTTGTGAATACCACCATGGGCAAAGGGTTCTAACTAAATGTGATCTGGGGTACGCTCTTAGGTACTCTGCCCTCACTGTCTGTGAAGTGAAGTGAGAATGATGATAGCCACCCCTTCGGGAGAGTATTGTGATGATGAAGTATATTAAGGCCTTAACGTCTATGAAACACTTCTCAGTATGGACCAGTACTATGTTAGACTTGGTTGCTAATGGCAATCCTATCTTGATACCTAGCCCTTATTGCTGTCTACAGAAAGATTGCAGCTCTGGCTGAGAATGGTGCTTGGGAGTCAGAGCCACAGAGGAAGTGGGGAAAGATACACAGGCCCAGAGCTTCCAGCGTGGAGGTCTAGGGGCAGAGGCCTAGAACCCTTCCTTTGGGAGCGGGCAGTGGGAGAGATGAACGCTTGGGCCCACAGGAAACTGGGAAGTGGTATCACTGAGCACTCAGTCCTCAACGTCAAGAGAGGAACTGGAAGATGGAAGGGAGGACTTCACTACAGAATGAGTCTTTGTTTCACAAAGCCTTTCTTTGCAAAAATTCTTTTTATCAATGTAAAGGGAGGTAGTATTCATGCATAATACTGATTTTTCCCCATACCTAGAATAATCTGCTTCTTATCTTCAGAACTATGTGGAGAAGGAACTAGCTGCATTGATAAACTATCAATTCATCTCTAACACAGTACCCTCAATTTATTTACCCAGAGGCAGGGTCTAGCATAAGGGTTTCCAGGACACAACGTGGGACAAGAAAGTTAGGCAATAGTGAAGGATGAGTACCCATGTACCAGGTATAATTAGTGAGAAAATCCATTACTCATTAGCAGGCATTCCAACTCTTGTGATAGTCTAATTCTGTTTTGTGTATCCAGTGCATGGGCTTTCCTCTAGGAGAAACAGTACATTGTTTATGCACCATCAGTAACACCAACTCTACCCCACATTCAGAGGCTCACACCTGCAAAGACCTAGCTACCTACTCACCATAGGGTCCCACCTAGCACCGGGCCTCCAGGTGGTGGCAGACATGGGAGGATCTGCGTGACTGAAAATCCCCAGGTCACTAAAGTGGATCAAATATACTGGAGCTTTTCTACATCATTTAGAAGCAAAAGTCAACTCCAGGTTAGCTAACTGTATGTCTTCTCAAGATAGAGCTTCCTTGTTGAATCCCTAACCACAGAAGAAGTCCCATACTCCAGGCATCCTTGCTGGAGTGGCGATGGCAGCCTTGTGTTTGGTTTCTGTTTTGAAACTGGCAGCTAAGCTATCTTTGACCAATGAACCTCTGTCTCTAATAACTAAATCTTTTACATAAGCTAAAACTATCTTTCCAGAAGTTTCCTCAAGCTTACCTATGTAAAGGCAACTGTACTCACACTTCCAGGAATAAAGATATTCTCTTTCTCCAGACTCAAGAAAACTGAGAATATTCTTATGATAAATAATCATGAAAACATTTTTTCAGGTAAACAGGTAAGGCAGAATCTGACAATATCATCCAATGTCAGAGCTATGTTGCATGAATAGAAGTCAGAACTCCAGCAATTTTAGTCCCTATAACTTCTCAGTACAAGGATGACACATAAAATTAAAAATAGCTGGTAGTTTGATGAAATGTGTGTTGAATCTCAAGTACAATAAGTATTTTGCAATAACATTACCACTTTATGTGAAACTGTAGCTAGTAATTCCTAAGTCTTCCTGCTTCGTGTGTATATGTTCAGTATCTTGTGGTGACCCTGTGCATGATAAGCATGTGATGTGTGTGTGTTGCTGTGAGACTGGGTACTATTGTACTAGAAAGAGGGTTGGGGTCTTCACACCACTTTATAATAACCCTGTTGTGTAAATCTACAAAGGAGAAGGCATGTCCACTCTAGGCAGGGGAAGAGAGTCTTCTTCCTCATTTGAAAGAAATTATCAAAATGTTTCAGACTCAAAAGGAGTGAACCTGAATGGTGGTGTGCCTGCAAAACAAGCTGAAAATCAAACCAAGGGAGCGCCTCTCCCTGGGGTGCCCTGGAGAAGCAGGTGGGCCAGCAAATGGAAAGGTGGCCCTGGAATCCAGATGCTCTGATTTGATGTGCAGATTTTATTCAAACATCTATGTGCTCCCAAGTGCTTCCTGCTTATCACCTTTTTAGAGTTCAGGAAGTGGTTTTGAAGGAATCAGAAGGAGGTCTCATGAGGCTGAAGACTCAAAGGAAGGTTCTGTGAGTCTTGCTCTGGATGAGATTTTGAACACTGAGGTCAGCACCCTCCTCAGCACTCCTCACTGAGGTTGGTTCCCGAGAGTGGGCTCCCTGACAGAAAAAGGGAAGCTGAGACAGTTCCCTCCTGTGGCCAGGCATTTTTCAGGGTTGCCTTCTGCAGATAATTTCTGTAGTCCTAAACTTAATTTTATATAAATTGGTAGATTATATGTGTCTGTGTATATTATATGGATAAATAAATATACACACAATACAATGTGTACAGATTTATGTTATAGATACATACATATATGTGTGTATGTATGAAATCAATCATTGTGACTTATAGGCAGCAAAAGTTTGTGTGTATGTATCTGTGTATATGTATACATATGTAACTGCATGTATGTACAGATATTTATATTTATATATCATAATTTATATATAATAGTATATTATATATGTATATATTGGGTCTGTGCACATTTTACCAGAACTAAGATCTATAAAATTTCCATAAGGACATGATTATTAGTGTTACAGAGAACACATGAGAAGATACTAACTTTCTGTCTTGTATCAGTGTTATTAGTATATAAAAAGTTGAAATAATAAATCAGTGAAGCTAGGCCAATACGGAGTTCTTTCCTATGTAGAAATTGGACGAGTCACAATAGCTCTTTGATTTTTGATGGGGACGCTTCCGGCTGTCACCGTGTGTGTTTAGTAAGTTTCTGTGTCATTGAGTTCACCTTTACACATCATGTGCTGTTCAGATTACTCTGTGCTTTTCAGATAGTTTGTCCACTCCCTACTTAAAAGAATGCCTCCTGCTCTCTTTCACTTACCCTACTATGGAAAATCTACTGGATTTGTAATATATTTCAGTGATCCCATCCTCCAAGCCATCACTGTTTATTCCATCAGAAGTGAACACCACAGCTCTCCTCTGCTCGTGTCATGCACAAACCCATACAGTTATTGGCTTGATGTCACCAGTCACTCGTCATCACCATCTGACTGTGAACATTTAATTGAAGACAAAAATGGAGCACTCAAAACATTTATTGTCTTGCAAGGCAAGTTGTAGTTGGCTGTCAGTTGCTAACTAATGGAAATTAATTCCCATCTCTTCTTGAGATGTTTTGCAATTAATAGTGCTCATTAATTTGAAGGCACTGACATCAACAGAAAGAAAATTAGCATTTTATACTAAGAAAAAAATATATTTTAAAGTGAAATTCCTTTGCTTGTGATATGTTACAGTTTGACAAGTCCAGTGACTTAATTTTTTCATCTATTGAGCATCATTTTCAGCTGCTCTAACTGAGCTGCTGAATCAAACGTGCCCTAGCAGCCGCTCAATTTTAGTAAGAAAATGAAAAAGAGTGTAAGGAGGAAGAAGGCGAGGAGGAGAGTGCACTCCATGGGAAATCCGCTGGGCTCTGCCTTTCCATGTGCCGTGCCTTTCCAGAATGTGCTTTGTACTTAATTAAATTGAAGGTTGAGGTGCGAGAGACATCTTCACTTTTTCATTGGATTGCCTTCCCAGTTTTCTAAAGATCTTTTAGTAACTGTGTTGTTCTTTCCTTGTTTCTATTGTTTAAAATGTCACTTGGTGCATGGTCCATGGGCCCACAGCTTGGGGGCCTTTTAAGAGCTGGAGCACTGTACTGATGAAACTTTGGCTGTGCTTAATAACTGGGTCATTTGTGATGAACCCCTGGAGGGAAGGCCTCAGTCTACCTTGTGAGCTGTGGCATCCTGAAGGCTGCTACAGTAAGACCTTGGGATGGTTTCCTGGACTTTGAAACTCAGTCCAGTGCTTCCCAACATTTCTGGAATTTGGACACTAGTTACACATCAAAAGGTAGGTGGACACTAGCATAGGGTAGCCAGTCTCTTATTTTGCAGAGGATCACCTCTAACCACTTAGTACACAAGAAAGGCAGACATGAAATAACCTCAGAATGTAGGACAGCCTTTTCAGAGGAATAAAAGGGATGTTATGAAAAGTATCAAAGTTGGTTTGAAGACCAGTGTTTGGAAACCACTGACTCAAAAGCCCCAGTGAGGGAGCAGTTGCTTCTCTGATCAAGGGCATAATGTGAAGTTAGCTTGGATTATTCACATAGGTCCCACTGAATGGGGCCTTTTATTTGCTTTCCCTATATACACTGTTCAAATGCCTTTGATAATTAGGTGCATCTCTAAAATTGTAGTCTTCTGAATATTGTCAATTTTTCACAGAAGCAATAAAATTTGAGGTCACAAATCTTCAGAATGGCCCCCAGGGACCTCCAAGAGATGACTCCCTGTGTCGTTCTGTTCTGTAATGATTTAGAGCTGGCTGGTGCACCCAGTAGAGCACCTTGTGTAGTGTAGGAAGTGTAAAAGCCAGGTCACTGTTCTGAGGATACTCAGGGAAAACCAGCCTGAGGAATGGACTTGCCCACCATGTAGGGTCACCATGTTTGAGCCAAATCCCCCTGTGCCAGGGAGCCATTGGTTGCTCTCTGCAAGTGCCGCTCTGCCTTGGAGCCAGCTGAGTGTGGACTGGGAGTACTATTCACACCCATAACCCCAGCAACACTCACGTCCATAATCCCAGTGGATCACAACTTAATCACAAAATCTAGAAGTCCGTCCCATGACTGCATGAAGCTTTAGGGGGACAATTAGACACAAACCATAACATATATGTATATAATAAAATTATATATGATATAATGAAACATTACTCAGCCTTATTAAACAATGAAGTACTAACACATCATAATGTGCACAAGTCTGAGACATTTACACTAAGTCAAATAAGCCAAACATGAAAAGGCAATATTGTTGGATGCGAACTGCGTGAGGTATCTACAACATCAAATTCACAGAGACAGACATAGGAAAGTGTTCACCAATGGTTTTACAGAGGGCACAATGAAGAGTTGGTGTTTAATGGATACAGACTTTCTGTTTGGAATGATACAAACATTGTGGAGATGGAGGATGGCAGTTACTACACAGCATTGTGAATACCACGAAACGCACACTTAGAAATAGTTAATATAGTGAATGGGATATAGTATTGCTTTACCACCATCAAAGAGAAAGCCCCATCTACACGCTAGCCAGGCAGCAGGTACTGTAGACGGAGACCAAAGCTCCGTGGAGGAGTGGAAGAGGAAGCCACGGAGGAGAAGGGGTTGGGCAGCCCTGTGGTCCCTGAGTGTGATGACTTTTAAAACAGTGCCTTCCACTGAGTCACAAAGCTCCAAAGCTTACTTTAAAGGAGAATACTAAACTCTACCTCTCCATTTACTGGTTACCAAATATAGCACCCAAGTTCTTTAATCTCGCGTCCAGGTTCTCTCCAGCAAAAGTATCAATAATATATTATAATAATATATTACTTAATTATAACAGGAATAAGATTCAGTTAAAGGCATAAGTATAAAATAGCTTTTTAAATTATATAGCATATGTGTCTGTCTGCATATGTATACACACACACACACACACAAACAAACTGCTTAGAGGACACATGCAGTGCTTGTGTTGCCAAAGGCAACACAATATGAGCAATATTGCGTCTTACTTTCAATCTGAATCATGCTTAATGTAAGTCTGTTAATGTCATCATCCTGAAAACAAAGGACACCAAGCATGTTAGGAAGCCCCCTGCAGAAGCATGTCGGTTTACCTACAAAAGCCTATGCATTCATTCTAATGAATACATATATTTATTCACATTATTCAAGAAATAGTGCCTTATAAAGGTGATCAATGTTAGATATTTTTATGCATTCATCCATTCATTCAAGAAATGTTTATTGAACAGAAATTACCAAGGACTATTTTAGATACTGAAAACTTGTATGTGGGAAGTGAGGTAAGAATATTAAGCAGGCAATAAATAGGAAGCAATAATCATATTTGAAATCATATAAACTTAAAACTAAATTGAGTTTAAGTGAAAACTATCTGCTGTGTTTTTATTTCAAATTGCCCTTAGTAACTGCTTATACCAGCCACCACATAATTCTATTTAATAACCTGAGTTGCTCCCACCTTGCTTATTGCTTTCTGAGCCAAAGTTACATTTCACAACTGCTACCAGGGTTAATTTCCCCCTGCACTGAGGAGGAAAAGCAGTTACTCACTGCAAAGGCCCTAAATCAGAAGGCTTCCAGCCAATATTGAGAAAGCAGACAGAAAATGCATCATGCTTCTCCCACGACCCCCAGGCTCCTCTGCCTAACTCCCGAGGTCTGCAGTATTTCAAGCCTGGTTCAGTGATACTAGAGAAGAACTCATTAAGGTAAATGGCAATTAACATCTATAACTTCAGTAAAGTGCCTCTGACATTAAAGAGGAAAACATACAGCATAGGCTTTTGTAGGTAAACAGACATGCTTCTGCAGGGGGCTTCCTAACATGCTTGGTGTCCTTTGTTTTCAGGATGATGACATTAACAGACTTACATTAAGCATGATTCAGATTGAAAGTAAGACACAATATTGCTCATATTGTGTTGCCTTTGGCAACACAAGCACTGCATGTGTCCTCTAAGCAGTTTGTTTGTGTGTGTGTGTGCGTATACATATGCAGACAGACACATATATGCATACATACATACATACATATACATGCAGACAAGACCTGCTCCAAGTAACTTCTTACTGTGACTTTTCAGTTTTCAAAAGGAAAGGAGTTTCTGAGTACACTGTTGCTGTAATAGAAAGGACAGTGCGAGTAGGTGGGCCCACACCCATCTGAGATGCTGGGTCTCCCATTCAGGCTGCTGCTCCCCGCTGAAGCCCTGTATGTGCTGTGCTGCATTGGCTCATTCACCACAGTGAGTGAGCAGTGCTTACCAGTTGCAAGGGCAGAGAATGCGCTCTGCTGATCTCCTCAATAGGAGCTTGTTGGGGGTTTCTAGAGGGTGATGAAAGAGACAGGAAAAGGTTTCAGCAGCCATGGCCAGGCAAGCCTCATTGAGAACCAGCTCACGGACCTGCACACAGAAAGAGCTTTGGGGCTTGGCAAGAGCAGTGAGCAGTGCGCAGAGAAGCCAGGGAGTACTGGGACCCCTTGTGGAGCCTCTGGTGCGGGCTCTGGGCTCCGGGCCCCCTCCCACCACCGCTGTGCAGTCTGACCTCCTTTCACCTTGTCGCTTCCTCGGCGCTGGTCCTACATGTCCCTCTTGTTTGTGTCACTTTCCAATGCCATGAATTCCAGCCTAATGGAGATGTCTTAGATGCTGAGTCTGATCCCCTAGTTAAAGTCCCAGCTCCCAATATGCAGAATTTGGTCACATCTACCAATAAGGTCTTTTCAGTGGTAATATATTAAAAGGAGACCATTAGAATGAAAACCTGACCCAATGGCACTGGGATCCTCATAAGAATAAGAAGAGATACAGGGGTGAGCCTAGCCAAGGAGACTGAGAATTGGGCCACCTGTGAGCCAAAGGAAAACCCTGAGACCACCTTGACCTTGGACTTCTGGTCTGCAGAAGTGTAGGGAAGTAAATCCATGGGGCTGGGGATTTATTCACCCAAGGTGTAAATTTTGTTACAGCAGGCCTAGCAGACTAACATAAGAGGCTGGCAACATGAGTGGGTATCCAGGACGGTGCTGGACAGAGCTTTCTCATAAACCCACCCCTGTGCCAGCCCCCAGGCCAGAGCTAGCCTGAGGCCCACCGAGGCCCAGTGATGCACTGCTAAGGTGGAGTTCTGCACATGTCCATGTCTGTTGGTCCCCAATGGGGAGCCTGTTCGTCTGTGACAACTGGCAGAAAGGCCCAGAGGGAGGCCAGCCTGACTGGCTGGACACTTGGCATGAGTAGGTACGCCTTTTCTGAAAGTAAATTTTGAAAGCATAAATTTTTGGTCTTATTAAGGATTTCACTTTATAGATTTTTTTTTAAATGTATGTAATACAGGGTCAACAGGGTCTCACTACACAGATGAGACTCATAGTGATTCTCCTGTTTTCAGCCTCCCAAGTGCTAGGATTGCAGAGACTGCACCACCACACCCAGTCTCAGTCACCGTCTCAGTGCACCCCAGGGATGGGGCCAGCACCGCATGCAGGGGATCAAGCCACCAGCCCCTGCATCTGCCTAAGCAGGTGCTTCAGTCCACTGAGCTTTCTGAAGGCTTTCCGAAATTTTATATAGTGTTTAAAATGAAGTGCGCAAAGAAACACTGGACAAAAGCTAATGTTTGTCATGCGAGTCAAGACAAATATGGGGTAAGTGGCAAAGGTGGAACCCGTGCTGCTCCTGCCAGGAGCGGAGCTCCTCGTGGCCCCAGGATTGTAGAAATGGTGCTGAGCTACGCCGCTCTGTCCAGGAGCTGGCTACAGCAGCTTTTCAGTGGTCGAGATTGGGAAATATGAATTCATATTCATTCTGAATGTTAGTGTAGCTTTAAGTTTTCTAAAAATGAAATGCAGTGGGAAAGTTAACATAGATCCTTTAGCCATTCTATATATGGGAAGATTTGTACAGGCTACCTAAAGTAAGATTTGAAAAAGGAGGACTTCTGCAGCTTTCCATATACTTCATTATAAATCTGAGCAAAGAAGTCTAACAGGAGAGAGAAGTCACTAGTGTTTTGCTAGGTTGGGCATGCCTATTTATGGGAATGAAGTGATTTCCCTAAAATAAGGGCTATCTCTTTCAATTTCATTGCTTCAGTTTTAAAATCACTCAAAGTGTTCACTCTTCCACATTCTGAATTTTGCATTAAAGTGCATTATATCGTGATACTCAAAAAGTCAACACCGGACTGACCACAATGTAAACTACTTGGCACCTTCTCTGAGCCTCACTTTCCAAGGGTGGCACTGAGACCTGGACGTTGGTGAGAAGTGCAGAGCCCTAGCCGCACCTCCCATGCGCCAGCCCCGGAGCTGCGTTCTACCAAGACTCAGGACGATCTCTGTGCGTGTGGAAGTCGGAGTCCCTCATTCAGCATTCACCAGATTCAGGTCGGCAAGATAGCTCAGCGGACTAAGTGCAAGTGCCTACTTAGGCAGACTCAGGGTTTCTATCGCTGGCATGCTGTGCCGGCCCCGCCCCCTGGGCGCTGAGACAGCCGTTGAGACTGAGCGTGGTGTCACGCGCCTGTAAACCCAGAGCTGGGGAGGCTGAAAGCAAAAGGATCACTATGAGTCCAGTGTACATAGACCCTGTAGACCCTATAGACTTTGTACTAAATACATTAGTAATAATAATAATAATCACCAAAATCTCTTACTGTTTCATTGCAAGACCTAGAAATCAAGCAGTGACACTATTGTCCCCTGTAAATGTGCTTTGAATTGTGTTGTGACATGAGTGGCACGCAGAAGCACCAGATTGTTTGACTTTGGCAGTCTTAGAGTTTTGTCTTACCTGACCAAACATCTCAATTTGAAGATCCAGGTGTTTGCTAGAATTGATAAAAAAAGAGTAAGAAAATCTAAACTTTCTCTTCTAGGACATTACAGAATAACATGTTATTTGGTTGAAATTTCAAAGTTTCTGTTTCATTTTGAAAGTCAGAATTGTGAGTATGCCTTTGCAAGGTTTTCAACAGCTTCTTCCCTTTCCTGTCCCCAGACCAACCCCTTCCCCATGGCTCTCTATTGGCCTGTGAACCTTCCTCAGCTTGCTGAGCGATCTGCACTGTTCCCTTCAGAGCTGCTTACCCCTGCTAATAGGCTTGGTCTCTCTCTGTCTCACTGTGATACCTTTCCCCTCTCTGTCCCTCCTGTCTGCCCCTGGCCTCTGTGAGACCTAATGCAATGGCCACATCGTCTTCTCTGGTTAATCCAGCCAACAGCCCTTCTGCAGCCAAGATCCTTGCCACAGGGCAGCGACTTGCTGTGGGGCTCTGTTCGTCGCATCTCAGGTGGCCCCTTGTGTGTGCTCTTTGGCATTCAGCTGCATGCCCTCAGGACACTCAGCTAGGGACACCTCATCAGCCTGGAGACCAACTCAAGACTGTCCTCTCCAGCCCACTGAGGTTTGTATGTTCTTACCAGAAATGCAAAATTCCAGACCCCAGACCACCCTAAGATCAGAAGCTGCATCTTAATAAGAACCTGTAGTGGAGATTGGCTTCGCATGAGCATCCGAGCAGTTTCTATCTGAAGTCAGCTTGGCTCAACTCTTCCCCAACTTCCCCATCAGTAAAAGGCCTTCCAGTTGTGACTCACAGCATGGAGCTGAGTGTTCCTTGAGGATTATATAGCTGCTCTCAGAAACCCATGGAGGGAGGAGTGAGAAATCCAGATACACCCAGAGGGAAGAAATATTACAATAGAATCTCTTGTCCTTAAGCTCTCCCAGTGGCTTTCGCTGTATGGTAGTGTCCTGGACTCGTTTTCACCAGTGTTTGATCTCATGATGTGCCTTTCCCAGATGTCCTTGCTACCAACTAGTAGTTTCTTTGCACTCTCTTTGCAAAGAACACAGAGCATCTCTCTCTCCAAGTACCCCTTGTTCATTCATGAATGCCATTAAACCCCACATCCATCTCATTAAAAGATGTATTTTTAAGAAAATTATACTTTGTATTTCATGATTACATATCAACATTCTGTACTTTATGTTAAGTTTTGTTGGTGGTGGGTTTTTTTTTTTTTAATGGATATGGTTGTTACAGGATCTTACTATGTAGCTTGGACTTGTGATCCTCCTGCTTTCAACCTCCCCAGCACTGGGAATATAGGCAGTGTGTACCACCACACCCATGGCCATCTCATCCCACCCTGGGTGTGGGGCTGATGCTGCATGTGATGCCTGGGATTGAACTGCGGTCCCGGCACCTGCCTAAGCTTGCCTAAGCAGGCACTAAGTTCGCTTATCTATCTCACTGGCCCCCAATTTTCCATACTTTAATGGTATGTGTTTTAATCTTTTGTGGACTCATGATAGCCCTGATGGTCACTCAGTGCAAAAGAAGAAAAGGAAGCAATGCTTATGTCCTTGGAAATGAAGAATCTGTGTTTATGGTAGTATATGAGTGTTTTAATAACATAATAAGATATTTCATGTATATGTCTATATATTTCAAAAGAGAGGGGAAAGAAGAGAGACAGAGACACATAGACAGACAGACACAGAGTATAGATTATTTTAAAGGAAAAACAAACATAAACATTCATTAGCAGATGAGATTGCTCCATAATCTACCTTTTATTACATTAGGCTCTGAGCCTTTCATTAAACCTACAAAGGAAAAGTAAAACTTGTGAATCCTTCCATTAGGCTTGACCTTTGAACCAGTTTCTCAGAAATCAGAAAGCAAACAGCAGAGCCTCAGCTATACTCAGACCCAGGTTCAGGCGGGAAGGGTCAGTCCTTCGGCTGTGGACTTTGATTTCCACTGAAGGCTTTCACTCTTTAGAAGCAAAGGATAATGGGTTAGGTTGAAAGCTGGAAAAATTAAACTTGGCCTTGAGTTTTCTGAGAAGTCAGCACTCATTCCTTAGCAAATTTCAGAAGCGCACTACGTTAGCCGCACAACAAATGGTTTCTTTCAATGAACACACAGCAAAGGAGAATGTCTGGAGTCCTTTCAAACAACAGCCAACGATCCACTTCCCCACAGTCTCTCTCCTTGCACTCAATGGTGCACTGTGGAGGCCGTGGCAGGCTGCCCTCACACTGGCAAGACTGGTGCATTTAATCTTTTGAAGAAAGCTGGAATTCTCTCCTGCAGTAGCCTGAGATGCCCCCGACCCTGTTAGGATAGATGCCATTTATTTCTCCATTATTATTTGCAAAAGCAAAACCAGACACCTGCTTCCAAAGGCTCCCCAGACTCTTCACAGGGGTCAGGTCATGCGTTCTTTTGATGGCCACTGCCACGGACTGGAAAGATTTCTTTGGTAACTTTCAACAGACAAATAAAAAATGAGTCCTTATGATTGCTTATTATAAATTTGTACTTTGAGGTTTCCCCATATTGTGTTTCAGCTGATTACACTTAAAGCATAATATGCAGGACCGGAACATGCAAAACATTTGACTGCCTATAGAGAGCAAACCTTGTGGATTGGTATTAGGCAGCAAAATTTTAATTGGATGAGGAAGATTGCTTTTAAAATGAATTGAACATTATTATTTATAGTCGTTTGGAGTCTGGTGCTTGGGATTAAAATACCAGAATAGAGTTACCAACTCCTGTCTTGAATCCCTTCTCCAGCCAGAAGTAGGGCCAACCATAACAGCTCTTGGCAATAAATCAGGCAGTGGTCAGGAAGCACCTAAAACAGCCCACCTGTCACCCGTCAGTAGGCGGCTGCCTTCCTGGACAGCCAGTGTCCATGTGGTCCCCTATCTCTGGTGGCCAGGCGATGACATGCTACCCAGGCCTGAGTCCCATCTTGAATCCTCAGCAACAGCCACACTCAAGGCACTTGTGCAGGAATGTGTTTTGACTTAGAATATAGATTTTGCTCAATAACATACACATCTTTATGTCTCTTTCTCTTGTAATGAAGCACTTTTTCTCCAGTAGCTGTCAGAATGAAAGCGTTTGCATAGCAAATTCATCAAGAGGCCACCCAACATATATTGTACACAGCAGTTCTGTAAAATATCAAAAGCCTGAATCATTCCAGTGTCATCTTGCTGCTTTTGTATATGCAGAAGTGACACTTCGATGAAACACTTGTACGAGAAAGTGCATTCCTGTCACGAATCTTTTGGGGAGGCCGTTCATAAATGTGTATTATGTAATGTTATGCAAACGTGTCTTCATTGTGTCAACAGAGATTCTGTGGGCTGACATGAAAGTTATAGTGACAACATAAACACTACCGACATGAGAAAGATAAGCCCATGTTGGCAAGGGCCCGAGGGGTCCCTTTCAGGAAATGACAGGTCAATAGTGTTTGTCTGGTTTCACTGCATCATGGGAAAATGGGCGGCTCTGATGGTAGAGGAGTGCTTATCTGAGTAGGAAGTAGAGGAACTTTCTGGAGAAAACTACACGAGCCGGTTGGAGAAGAGCCAGCTCCTAAGTGAGGTTCATGATGAGTCCCTCACAGAAGAGAAAGTAGGATGCTGGTACTCAGCATGGAAAGTGCAGGTGTAAGGAGGGGTGAGACAGCAGGACACCACCAGAGGGCGCCATGGAGAGTGTGCTATCCACTGTGCACATTTCCATCGTTTCTAGGTCTTTCACCTGAGAGCTAGAGTGTCTTCATGCTTCCACTCACCGCCACAAGAGATGGGCAAATAGAGCTGAGATTCAAGAAGTCATCCTTACTTTAGGACAAGACACAGGAGGATGGTGCTTGACACCAACCTTCATTCTCAAAATCTCTGGGGGAAAAATGAGCCACAACCGTGTTGGAGCTAGGTGCGCATGCGTGTGTGGACTTTCTACCATCTCTTGTAAAACAAGTCCACCTGCCTCCTCACAGGCTTCCTGGAAACTGCCTCCTTCGATTATCTTCTGCGTTTCTGTGAGCTTCTCACAGTTCCAACTTCACATTTTCATTGTGTCATTATCATAAGGCCGCATGATGATAAGGCTATAAGTTAGGATGGAGTTTTGCCGGGATCATGGATGGTGGGGCCTTCTTAAATAGATATTCATAGGCAGCCAAGAAGGTTGTTGTGGTAGCAGGCAGTCGCAGCAGTTGTGTGCAACTTGGTGGTGGCTGTTGGGACCCGCAAATCTTATCCAGATCCCTTATTCCATGAGCAGGAGTTGGGCATCTCCCCAGAGCCCTGGGCCACTTTTGTAGAACTCAGTGATTACTTTGTAGGATGTTGAATTAAATATGATGGGATAATCTGCAGGATTGAGACAGCATATACAACTGACAAACATGGAAGATTAAGTTTCAGTTAGTATGGCAACATAGTACTGGTATCTAAAAATCATTGCTCTATAAAGTTATTCCATTTTATCTCAGTTTTTCGGATAGTTTTTCATACCATTTTAATTCTCTTTTGCTTGGTAAAGAATCATTTATCAGTTTGGGTGCATCTTGCATGTCATTAGAAAGATGGTAGAACTGATTTTTTTTAATGCACTTTTTAACTGCATGTCTTTGAGGAAAGGGGAATAATGTGTGTGAATTTTGAACTTAGGAAATATAATTTATTGCATAATATTTTGAAAAAATCTTCCTGCTTATCAAACTCAAAAAGACACATTACATAAAGCTGTGTTAAATTCTGTTCCTTTAATCTTAGGATTGGTGTCACTTCATATTTTTGAAGACTACACACTTGCTTTTATAATTCACTTCAAGATACATTTTCCTTCTCAGTTCTTCAGCTGAGTGAATATTTAGTATTCTGTGCTGTTTCTATGCCCCCAGAGGTTTTATGAAAACCGTGCTCTAGTAGCGGGTACTGCCTAAGGGCATCAGTATTTGGATAAACAAAAAACCTGGTGGGAAAAAATAACATAACTGAGGCAACTTTTCTTTCCTTTCCTTTTTTTTTTTTTGAGGGGAAAATCACAGGTAACATACCTTTTTTATTTAAATTAGCTCCCGTATGCCGTAGGCAATGTTCCCATTCCTTATGTGAAGTCCTGCCTATACAGAACACACCTACATTCCTTTTCCTCCCCTTCCCCCTCCTTCTGCCTTGATTCCCTTCCTACTTCCTGTCTTCTATTATTTTGCTCTTTTTATAATTTGAGTAACTATCTCTTAGTCATTACTCCAGTGTACACAATATTAACTACCATATAATTGCAACAAAATACAGCTTCACTATGCAGCTTGGACTTGTTACGATCCTCCTGTTTTCAGCCTCCCCAGCACTAAGATTGCAGGCGTGTGCCACCATGCCCGTTCTCCATGGCCTACCGTGCCTCAGGGGTAGAGCCGGCACTGCATGTGGTACCAGGGATCGAACCCCGGTTCCTGTGCTTGCCTAAGCAGGCACTTAGTCAGCTGATCGATCTATCTCACAGGCCCTTTAAAACTGTAATTTAAAGTGCTCAAAGATGAAAGAAAGGTTAAGGTTCGCTAAGGGCCACATCAGATAAACAAGAAAATTCCTAAGTATTGGTTGCTTTCTGGGTAAGATTACAGATTTCTTACTGTTTGTTTTGTGCTCTCCTATTGGCTCTCCATGTTTTCTCTTCTTTTTTCTACAATGATGTGTGTTGCTTTTATAATTCCGAACAAATGTTCTCCAGCCATCCAGCACTACTACTTCACAATGGAGACAATTCTTCCTTTCAGTATTATAACATAGGTATCTGCCGATACAGAGTCAATACAGAGAGAACATCTTAAATATCTCAGAAAATGAAGCTAGGAAATTCTTTTTTTTTTTCTTTTTGAAGGAAGAAAGGAAAGATTTATTTAGCTCACAGTCACTGGAGGTTTCAGTCCGTAGTCAGCTGGCCCCAACAACACAGAGCGGCTCATGGCAGGGAACAATCTTTCATGGTGTTGGCAAAGAGCAAAAGCGGAGTAGCAGTGGCTCAAGCTGCTAACTTTTCTGTCCTCCTTACATTGAAATGCAAATTACCTGCCCCAGGGCGGGTGCAGCATCCACACTGCAATAATGAATCACAAACTCCAGAAGCCACCCCAAGACTGCAGGAGGCCTTAGGGGGGCACCTATACACAAACCATAACATTCTGCCCCTGGACCCCCCAAAGACTCATGCACATCCATTATACAAAAGACATTCTAGTCCATCTCTAAGAGTTGCCAAAGTCCCAACAGTTTCTGCACTGCTGAAAAGTCCAAGCCCCAAGTCTCCTCCAAGATCCAAGGCAAACGCTCAACTGTGAGCCCCTGTCCAAATGAAAACTTAAACACATCCAACATTCAAAAGCACAAGATAAACACTGCCATTCCAAAAGGCACAGCAGGATACCAAGCACTGGGACCAGCACACGTCCAAAATCCAGCAGGGCAACTATGAAGTCCTGCAGTTCCATGTGGGACATCAGATGCAATCTGTGATGAGTTTTGAGCTCCAAAGGCCTTACATGGCTCCACCCCTATGGCACTCATAGTTGTAGCTCCCACAGCATCTCTCTTTGGCCAGCTTTGCTCCCTCATTGCACTTTTCCTTAGATGATACACATTCCTGGCTTTTCTGAACTTCTGGGGTTTCCACTGAATAGGCTTCTCTCTCACAGCTTCACACACCGCCCTCTCAGATGCACACTGCCTGGCCGCCCAGGCCTTCTTCTGAAATCAAGATGGAAGCCTTCTTAACCTCAGAACTCCTGCATTCTGAATGTGCCTAAAACCAGTGTCACATGGACGATGCCAAGGCCTGCTGCCAGCTGGAGCAGTAGCCAAACTTCTTCTTTCTTGGCTGTAGGGGTCGAGTGCCTGGATCGCTGAGCACTCTGACCCTGATTCCAAGGAATAAATTCTCCATGCTGCTGCCACCATTATGGAACATCAGGAAATTCTTAAATGCTTGCAGATGAAGCAACTTTTCTAATGTGGGTGAAAATAAAATATTTTAATGTTTTCAAGGAACAGCTCACTTCTGACCAATCCCATCAGCCAAATGTACAGAAACTAAAAGAAACGCACGTTCTACAGCTGCTGTGTTTAAACACAAATGCACCTGTGGGAGACCTGTGCCCAACAGGCTATGCCACAGCTGCTGGGAGCTGAGCCCGTATGCACCGTCAGAACCTTCAGGAGCACATCCGTCACAACCCAGATCTATATTCTGATGCTTGAGCCAGTGCCTACATGCAGACAGTGTCGCTTTGTGATTTTGCCTAAGCAGCCTGGACAGCATGGCAGGGATCAGAGGTGTGTGACCCACTTCACAGTACAATGGAAGGCCACTACTGAAATATTCTGATCATCCCTTACAGAAAATCCGGAATATAAATATATGATAAATCGAATGTAGCTATGGACTTATTCTTAAAACATGGCAAATAACTTGGGAAGAATACATAAGGAATGTGTCCATGCAATATGCATTTTAATTCACTAATATTTATCTTGCACATCTCTATAATTAAAATCATGAATTTGGACTTTAGCAATCTTTACCTGACAGAAATGATCCTGGTATGGTTCCAGGTATTGGAAAATACACAATTTCTACTCTGTTGGGGCTTGAATAATAGATGGTCAGAGGAAAGAGGCATGAAGCAAAGAAGCAAAGAAATGCAGCCATAAGTAGGTGGAATATTGTGGAGAAAACAAAGGTAAGGAGACGGGGGACTGAAGATAGCTGCTACTTGACATGAGGTACTTCTGGAAAACCTTTCTGTGGAAGCCATGTGCAAATAGAGCGCAGCACTGGGGGTAGGTGTGAGCCAGCAGATGCTGCGAGAGGAGGCTGAGGCTGGCAGGAACTGGAAATGCAAGGGCAATGAGGCGCAGTCTGCCCAGTGGGCATGCACCACGGCAAGGAACCCAGCATGCTTGGACACATCAGGGTATCCAGGGCAGGGCAGAAGCTGGGAAGATGTAACCAAGGGTCAGACTTTGGGGAGACCTCAGACAAAGTGTGTTTTTTTTTTTTTTTTTTTTTTTTTTTCCTGAACTGGGGATTGAACTCAGGCCCTTGCACTTGCAGGCAAGCACTTAGTCTTCTGAGCTATTTCCCCAGCCCAGACAAAGTGTTAAGACTCTAGATTTGTTAAAAATGGGATGGGAAAGTGTTGAATTTTTTTGCCCATGTAGAAAGATACGGAATTGAAGAGGATCATCATGGCTTCTAAAAAGTGCAGGGTGAGGACAGGCTGGAGGCAAGGACAACCTGTGGAAAGCACTGCTGCCGTTGGGCTCTGAAGCAAACAACTTAGGTGCTAAGTTCGCAGACTGGCTGGTTTGAGAGACCATCAAATTGGGGCATCCTGAGGTGGAACCCACCAAACCTGCTGGTGAATTGGATTTTCAGCAGTAGCAAAAGTGAGGAGACCAGGACAGCTAAAGCAGTGGTGTGTTGAATAGTTAGACAGATGTGCAGGTCCGGAAGATGCCCAGGCTAGGAGGCAGGAGAAGGCTTACACGGCCAAGGCCAGCACTTGTCCGTTTCATCCAACTGACTAGAAATGTGAAATTGGAGCTGAAGCTTGGACGGGAGAGGAAACTGGGCCTCCTGGGGGTGTGAGGCCATGATGGCATCGTCTCCTCACAAACCCTCAGAGCTCACAGAGGGCTTTGCAGAAAGGATTTGGCAGAGGAAATTGAAGCAAGACCAGCACCGAAGAAAGAGGAGACCCAGGAGGGTGCTGGGTGCTGCTGTAGCAGGGAGGAGGGAAGTTAGAGGGAAGGGTCTTTTGGAGCGAGCCACTACTGGGTGGCCAGTCAGGATCTGGTCTTTAGCCACTGGGGTTAGCAGTGCATGGTTTGAGAAGAAGGGCGCTACACCTCTGACTTGTTGGTTAAACTCAGGACCTGGAAATGTAGACATCAAGTACAAATAAAACTGAGAAAGGCAGAGTCCAAATCTGGGTCCCTGCTGCTGTGAACTCGCACGACCTACTTAACCTCTTTGAATCTCAGTTTGTTCCAATGCATTACAGGAATAACAGCATCCTTTATTTGGGTATTGTGCAGAGTAAGTTATGTGTACCAAAAGCTCAAAACAGTGATTGAACAAAAATCAAAAGAAAAAGCCCTAATATTTGCTGGGGAGACAGTTCAGTGGTCAAAGCGCCTGCCTGACAAATGACCCATGTTCGACCCCCAGTACCTCATGCCCTGCCAGCCCCTGTACCAAATAAAGTTAAAAAAAAAAAATACAAACAAAAACTTGAAATAGTGCTTGACATTAGGTGTTGTCATTATTACTCATCACCATGCTGTATGAGTGTTTTGTGGGTGAGCTACATCCTCATTTTTTCTAAGAAGTTTTATTTCAAGACAGTCCTGCTGAGTTGCCCAGGCTGGGCATGAACTAGAGACCCTAAGACATTTCACAGCATGCTTATTGCTGCTGGGAACATACAGAAGAACTGTGGTACTGGGGAGAGATAAGTAAAGTTCTTGCACATGGCTGTAGGAATGGATTTAGTGTGGTAGGAAAAGAGGAATGGTTTCCTCACAGAGGAAAGAAGACAAAGTCTCCCGGGGGCAGGAGGAGAGGAGAGGGAGCCAGGAGCTTAGGAGGGGGCAGGGAGTTCCATAGCCCCTCTGAACCTCTCTGAGCACCCTCTCATGCTTCCTAGCACGAGGGCTAGGTTTGGTTCGGTGCTAAGCTTGGGACTCTGCCCAGCATTGGCAGGAGCTCTGGTACAAAGAAACACCCTACAGGCTATAGTTCAGGACCATGTTCCTTTTTTATTTTCTGTCAGTACCAGGGATCAAATGTGGGACCTTGTTCTTGCCAGGCAGGCACTTGGGCCCCTGAGCTATGCCCCTGAGGATACTCCTTTTGGTTCCACATCTGTGATCTTGCACTCTAGTAAAATCTGCTGGAAGCTAGGGGTGTCCCAGTGCTGCCCTTGTAGAGTTCTGCACTGAACATCAGGGTTTTTAGAGGACAGGGGAGTTCTGACCATGGTTGTAGGACCCACAGGATAAACACCTGTGCTTCTGTAGACACAGTCATACTTATAACTTAAAATTGCTTTTATCTAAAGGATACTGGTGCACTGTTAACCCCATCAGACCTACAGAAGACTGAGTTCCCATGCTAGGATGGTACTAATACACAGTCAAGCCACAAGCCTTACCAAACCACCGTTTCTCAGCCTGATAAACTGGGTGTAAAATAATAGCACCCACCTCATGAAGCCCTTTCCAGGAGTAAGAAAGAGAGTGCATCTAAGGTATTTAGGGTATATCTGGAAGATAGCAAGTGTTCTATAAATGAAAACTGTTGAGCTTGGTTTGCAACATTTCAAAACAGGTCCCAAGTATGTATTCTATTATTTTTGTTTTCATTTTTTCCTTAGCCCATTACCTTTTTTATTGAGTTCTAGAATTGAAATGATCTATACGGTTCTCATTCATAGAAAGTGCTATAAAACTAGTATTTTTTAACTCTGTGAACTCTGCAATCTGTGTTGGTAATGGCCAAAAGTTGCATGCATCAATGAATGTTTAGGGCATTACATGAAATTATTTCTCCCTACCACCTATAGAAGGTGACAGCATGTCAACCAGTGTTCTGCTTAGTGTCATCCAAGCCAAACTGCGCCATGGGGCTTACTGTATGAAACCAAAGGAAAAGATCAAGAGCTGTAGCTGCCATTTTCTTGGCCAAGGTGTGGTAAGGAGAAAGACCTGACCATGCTCATTGTCACAGAGCAGAGCACCACACACTGAAGTGCTCCACGTTGAACTCCAACAAAAAGTAATTAATTCTCAGAACTATTGAGGGGAAAAGTTGAAAATGTACCTTTTTATTCTTTAAAGAGAATACCAAGTGCTAAAATATTAGAAATGATACAGAATTTCACTACACAAAACAATAGGGATTTGACAGTGTTTGTTCTATTACATAATATTATTTTCAAATTAATTGTTTAGATTACCAGATGTAACCATGCAAATTTGGGGAAAAAAGAAAAGAAAGAAATTAAGCATTAACTGCTCCTTTCAATAGACCAGCAGAAACTGGCAGTAGGATTATCCGAGCTATGTTGTACATAGACATAAATAAAACTGTTTCCCTTTATTTTTTTGTCTTCTTCCTCATCCCGGCTTATCCTTCCCATTGAATAGGTCTTTCCCTTTGGTAGTATTTATTGTACCTTTCACATTTTTACTCTTTCAGTTTCTTCCACTAGTCAGAATATATATCGTTTGTTCACCCAAGTCTGATTTGTTTCACTTAACTGTATGGACTCTAGTTGCATTCATTTAACTATGAGTCTCAAGTTTATCATTTTTATAGCTGAGTCATATTTCACTGTGTATAAAGGCCACATCTTTTTCATCTATTTATCAATTGATGGGCATTTGAGTGGTTTCTAAGATTTAGCCATACAAATTGCACTGCTATAAACATGAGTGCACATAAATCATAGTGGTGTGAGCTTTTCGGTTCATCTGGAAAAATAGGCAGGAGGGGAATAGCTGGGTCGAATGGGACTTCCAATCTTATCTTTTTGAGGAATCTCCACACTGATTTCCGTAATAATTGTAGCAGCCTGCACTCCCACCAACAGTGCAGGAGGGCGCCTGTTTCCCAGGTACTATGTGAGGCTGTGGTTGTATGCTCAGTGAAAAACTCTAAAACAAAAACAGCCTTGAAATCATATTTTTTAGGGAAAAGGGAAGAAATTGGCCAAAAAATGAGACCAACAGTACAGAATTATAAACGAATTGCTTTAATATTTTTCAGATGTGGAGTATAAAGTAATTTAAGATCTCTGCTATCTCTAAAATTGAATCATCTTTGAACTAATAAGATAATACGAAGCTACACACCCTATTGTAGAAGTTGCCGGACTGAACTGTCCATGAATCCACTATGCTCTTTCTCGTGCAAGCAGAATCTGAAAATATGAAATAGACTTGTTTCCTTCCTAGTACACCCTCATCTGCTAGACTTGATTGCTGTTTGTTTGTTTCTTTGTTCATTTGTTTTTGGTGGTTCCAGGGATCAAACTCAGGACCTTGAGCTTGCCAGGCAAGTGCTTATTCCACTGAGCTATGTCCCTGGTCCTTGCTTGTTTTTTATTCAAAGTTCTTATTATTTTCACAGTCTGATGGAGAACCTTGGAAATAATAATTAATAAATTATTTCCCTAGCAAATTCAAATACAGACACCTTACTGCCCTGGAATTTTAGATAAAATAACGTAAGGTATGTTTCTTAAAATATTTGAAATACTCTCATACAAAAATTCCTTCTCCTTTGTCTAATATTGAAATGAAGTGGGATGCACCATTTGTCACCCAGTGCCACCAGCTGCCCCTGGTAGCTCTGGAGTAGCCTTCCTCCAGCCACAGATAAGCCAGGCATTTGTTTCCGCTAGGGATGTGAGCTGGGATCCCTCCCCAGATGTGAGGCTCAACCTGAAATTTGGAAATGGTTAGTCAAATTTGGGTAGGAGAGCAAATTTTTCTTAGGTGATCAGAAATGGACTGGTGTTGATGAAAAATCCAGCACAAAATTTAATAAGGACCCCTCCCCAAATTACAGCCCAGAGGCTGAGGGGACACCAGGGAGAAATCCAGATGTACTGGAAGAACCCAGGTACAAGGAAGTTCTTAAATTTTGGAAAGTAGCTCAGTAATCAAGCAGGAATTCCAATCAAGAAACTCAGAGGGAGGCAGTACCTCAGAGGGGAGCAGCTATGGTGGGAAGCTCAGAAAGGGGTCCTCAGACCATGGTAGCCTACAGGTCAGAGCCCTTGGAATTCTGGGTGACCCTTCTCCACAGGGAAGCACCACAGGACTTGTTGGGGAGAAGACAGCACAGTGTTGTAGGGTGCAGGAGCATCTCCACCTCCCATAAGGCAGCACTCCCGGGCAGGAACCCCAGACGGTTCCACAGAGTCCTGCAAAAGAGTTAGGGCATGGAGGAGACCTCGGGACTGGAAGCAGTGTACGTGGATCTTGGTCCTACGACCTGGAGAGCTGGGACCCAGGATGAGCCCAGCCCTGCTCTGGCTGGTGGGTCTAATCCTGCTCAGGAGAGGAGAAGACAGGAAGGGAAGATGCCAAGCAATGCAAGGGTTTTCTCTTCCTGACAGTTTGAGAGCAGATATGTGAACGGGCAGCAGCTTCACCCAGAAAAATCACTGGGTTCTGCAGGAGATGGAAGGAGGGGGCGGGTGCAGGCTGACAATGACTCCAAAACCAACAGGAGCTTAGTGAAAGAGAAAGCTGAGTCAGCCTCAGGAGTGCATGCCTCTCAAAGGTGTGTAGCAGCAAAGAGCCATGATCACGTCATGCCCCTAATTCTCCACAGAGAAGGCTGAGCTTCAACTCATCTTGAGGAATTTGCAGTGGGACAGATGCTGTGCAGGGTTGAAGCAGAGCAAGCAAAGAGCCACTCACAAAAGGCGCAGACTGTGTGACAGGGCAAGTGGCATGGGACAGTGTGGCTGGTGGGGAGTGTGTAGGTGACACGTGTGGGCTTGAGACTGTGAGTGTAAGATTACATGAGGGCACATGGGAAGTGTGCAGGATGAGTGTGCAAGAGGTTGAGCTTGAGTGTGTAAGAGTCCAGGCATGAGAGGGGATATTGAGCATGAGTAGGAGTGTGTAAGGAGCAAACATAATTATCCAAGAGCATGTTGAGTATGTGTGGTGTGTGAATTTGTGAGTGTGTGTATGTGCAGGGGCTGAACATGAGCGTGTGAGCTGAGTGTGGGCGTGTGCAAGGCTGAGCCTTGCTTGCAGGGAGAGGAGTGTGAGGAGGGCTAATTCTGTGGAGCTTAGGGGAGAGCCAGGGCATCTAGGCCCCTGGGTGATCTCTTCTCAGAGCCACAAATGGCTCCCAGGTGTCAGGAACAAGGATTGACAGAGTCAGAGCTGTATCTCGGGAAGATTACATGTGATTCCACATGTGGGATGCAATGAAGGGCCGGATCCACGAGCTGTCACAAAGGATGGCTTTGGGCTTTTCAACCTTAGCAAACAGTGTTATAAATAGAAGCAGTGAAGGCAAGAGGAGAAATGGAGTTGAAGAGGACGCGATGGATTTGCTTCAGATGTGTCGCCCAGGATGCTGAGGTTGCCCTGGCAGACAGTGATGCCTTGCACACATCCGAGGTGCCAAGCCAGGCCCAGCACTGGGCGGAGCAAGCACCACACTGATCATACCAGCTCCCAGAGATTGGGGCTCTGCAAGGGAAGCTTGGGTTATTTGTCTCCAACCTTTGCTATGCCCAGTACCCAGACCTTGAAAGGATTCAGCTATTTGTTAATAAATGAAAACGGCCCTAGGTACATCTGAACAGGCTATGTGTGTTTATCTGGTGCTGGGCATTGAACCTGGGCCTTTGCGTTGAGGTACATGGCCAGCTCTTTGTTATTTTTCCATTTTAGTGAGATCAGATCTCACTAAAATGCTAAGTCTTAGCTCAGGCTGGGTTCAAACTTGCAATCCTCTTGCCTCATCCTGCAAGAGTCCTATGCTTACAGGCATGTGTCACCATGCCCAGCTACACATATTTTTAAAAAATAAAGATAAAAACCTAGCAGTGAGAGTTTGGTGAGATAGCTCAGTGGACTAAAGTGCCTGCTTAGGCAAGTGCAGGGACTGAAGTTCAATTCTCTGCACCACATGCCTATCCAACCCTGCGCTTAAGGCAGGCTGAGCCAGCCACAGAGTCAGCGAATAGATATGCCTGTACTCCCAGTGCTGGGGAGGCTGAAAGCAGGAGGATCACTAAGAGTCCAAGCTGCTTAGTGACACCCTGTAACAATGAAATACATTTTTTAAAAAAGTGGACCTTGATTTCACTTTTTTTCCTTTTTTTTCCCCCATGCAGTACCAGAGTTCGAAATCAAGACCCTGTGCTTGCCAGGCAGGTACTTAGTCTACTGAGCTATCGCCCCAGCCCTCCATTTTCAAATTTAAGCTTGCGATTGATGGAAACTTGAGGGCAGTGAACCCACTTCTCCTAAATCAGGCTTGGCAAACTATAGCGTGAGGACCTGAGATAGCCTCAAGCCTGGTGTTTTTAATAAAGTTTTATTGTCGTGCTCACATGTGGACACATTAGCCATGGCTGCTCTTATGGCAACACAACTACTCAGCAGACGAGATGAAAGAGATAGCTCTCCACAGTCTAAAACATGCACCATCAGGCCATTGACGCACTGACCCTTGCTTCTGAGTCACTACTTGATAAGTTAGAGTTTGTCTATGAATGCAGTAGACAGGTAACCTCCCTCCAAAAAGAAAACAAATCATAATTTAAGCAAAGGCAGCCAATGATCTTAGCCATACGATGTAAAACACTGTCTTAGTTCAGGGAACACTAACAAAACGCCTGGTTTATTTGTTTCTCTTTTTTTATGTTATTGAAGAACAAATAGCAATGAGACAGTTTCAAGACAAATTAACAGGACAGATTTGATAAATTAATATGTTGCAAACTGGTATTGTACAAGGTGCAAACATGATATTATACTTACATATTATAGCAGATGTCTCTAATCAGTGAATTAAGAGAGTGTAGCTGTTTACTTAGCTTTTTATACCTGAATTATATCACAGATTCAATAATTAATAATTTCTACCTTGTTATTTTCCTAGTGGTTGTCCATAGTACTAGAAGCTGACATAATATCTTGTCTATCCACTATTAGTGCAAATCTTGCATCTCATAGAATTAGGCAGAATAATGGCATATTTATCCTAACTGTACTATTTATACACACACACCATGATTCTTCCTTTGTGTACTCCATTTTTTGTCTAGACCTGTCAGAGATGGGAACTCCATTGTCATTAAACCAATTTAGGTGCCTGAACTCGGCGACACAATCCAACACAGTCCAGCATTCCACAATAATAGTGAGTTATCTGAAGAAGTTGTTGACTATAGCCATTTACAGCTCAACTTATTATTATGGCCCCATGTTATATGCCTCATTTTTATACTTTTCTGCTGGATGTTTAAGACTGAGATAGAGTAAGACCTATATACCAACACATGTACTTTTTGTTTCTGATGAGGTCAGTGAAGTCCCCTCAGGGTTTATCTTGTAATCCTGTATCTTACTCTGTAGACCCTTTGTCTGTGTCAGCCATGCGGATGAGTCAAGCCAATGCTTGACCAGTTTGCTCTCTATGAGAGCCTGAGAGAAAGTTTTCTCTCCATGGGACTCTCCCCAGGCACACTCTAGAACTTCAATCTTTTTCCTCTGTGGCTCCATAATCTCCTTGATCATAAAATTTGGGCCCAACTGAGTTTCATGATGTTACAGTACAGGTTCACCTATGTCCTGAGTCTTCGCTGACCTTGAAAGGCTAGGGCCAAAATGTTGGCTCTCCTATTTCTCCAATTTTGATCTGTGAACTTAGGTTATTAACCATCCAGAAGAAAAGCTGATTAGTACCCTGTAGCATATGCCATTCAGTTTGCCCTATCTGACTCAATTGTTTTTAGTTGTTGTTATAGATTTCTATTTGTATTTCTTCTTTTGACTTCTTATACTGAGGAGACTATATGATATTTGCACATGTGCGTCTGGTTTATTTCACTTATGAGTATATGTTCAAGTGGCATTCACTTCAGTATAAAGGCTTCATGTTTATCATTCTTAATAGCTGAGTAATACTCCACTTATAGAAATACCACATCTGTGAAGATCAGTGTGGAGACTCCTCAAAAGAGTAAGACTAGAAATCCCATTCAAGCTGGCCATCCCCCTATGGGGAATTTTCCCAGAGGAACTGAAAACATTATATCACAGTGATATATGTGCACCTATGTTTATAGCAGCACAATTTGTGACAGCAAAGTCTTGGAAACAACCAAGATGTCTGTCACATGAGGAATGGTTGAAAAACATCTGGTATTCCTATATAATGGAGTATTACTCAGCTATTAAGAATGATAAACTTGAAGCATTTATGTTGAAGTGGATGCCACTTGAGCATATACTCGTAAGTGAAATAAACCAGACACACATGTGCAAATATTGTATAGTCTCCCTAGTATAAGAAGTGAAAAGAAGAAATACAAACAGAAATGTACAACAACAACTAAAATGCCTGGTTTATAAGCAGGAAAAATTTATCCTGCAGAAAACGCAGAGTATACTTGGGACCAGCTTCCTGGTTCAAGGCCAGCAAACTTGTCCTCCGCCCTCACAGCACAGAGGGACTGGCCAGCAATCCACACCTCCCAGAGGGCCCATCTCCTCAGCCCCACTGTCAGTTTGGGGATTCGCAGCGCAGCATGTGATTTTGATGGGCAGGCACGGACACAAGGAGCACAGCCAATACTAATTATGTAATATCTGTATAGTAATCGAAGCAGTTTTTTTTAAAAAATAGGCAACGCTGTACATGTTGATATAATGAATGCCTGCATTTAAAAGTATTACAAGGCTTCTCTGATGCATACTTTTTTCACTATTTTACTGATGTTTTATAATAAAACCATGATTTTTTTTCCTCTAAAACTGTTTAGTGCACAGCAGTCCAGCACAGTACAAGATGATCTCACTAGCACTGAATTATTATACTGTAAATTATTATTAATGAGAGTATATGTTAAAATACAGGCAGCACTTGAGTAGCGAAACTTTTCTCAGCCCTTGGGCCCCACTACAATCTTACAATCAGTCTCCCAAGGGAGCTGTCTCTACAAGGGAATAAAACCTTCCTCCACTCAGTGGCTCCCCAGGGGCCTGTAGGTGTGAAGCCTGGGCCCATGTTTTTCTACACACATTCAAACACACACACACACACACACACACACACACACACACACACACACTACGGGGTGCTTCAGAGGTGACCTCAGGGACCTAAGCCTTTGATCTCTTCCCTTGCTCCATTAATGGCTCAGAAGCAGAGGAAGAAGGAAAGAACACATTTACAAGCATGAGGTATGCAAATTACTAGAGCCACAAAGATTAATTTGCCTGCGGAGACAAGTAGTGACTCCAAAGGCAGTTCAGGAGAGTGCTTTGGGGTCACACTCTGAGCAAGTGGATGGCATCAGATAAGCCAGCGGCCTCAGGGCCTGCGTTGGAGGAAAGCTGCCACTTCCTTCCTCCTTCGCCTCCGGACCTTGGGTGAGCCCACAGTCCAGACACAGGCGCCCTGCTGCATGGCACGCACAATGGCAGGCACACCTGATAAGGGCCCCAGGTCTCTGGGCTAAGGCAGACAGTGGGAGTTGTCACTGAGAACAGAAGGCTGGGTGCCAGAGTTGCAGACTAAATAGAGTTCTCTGCCGTTCCATCCGGGCACAGGGCAAGCTAGAGCTCAAGTTTAGGAGTGTGGTGAATGATGGCTGTATCAAGCCTTCTCATGCACGGGTGGAGTCAAGCAAATGCATGCATTTTAAACATCCCCAAGCCTTATGTAACAGTGACAATCTGTGAGTTCTGAAGAGACAGCAGAGCAAGGAGGCTAAGAAAAGTCTTTCTGTTTCCAAGGCAACAGAATGGCAAGTGACTTGATTCCTCATCCAGTGGACAAATGATGACTTCAGTATTTTTTTACTCGGAAATCCTATAGGAGTAGAGACTCTTCCAGATCCACCCTGTGCCAGCCCCCAAAGCCCTGTTTTTCTAACACTGCTGCAAAAGATGCCCTAACAAGATTCCAGCTTCTACTCTACTATAAAACAAATAAAAGAATCAAAGAGTATAAATCACTTTCTCATTGCTGGGTTAGAGTGTCACACACAATTTAAGGGAGTGGAGGTTTTGTGTGGGTCACACCTTGCAGGGGTCCAGTGCACAGGCAGCTGGCCCTGAGGCAGAGATTATGGTGGAAGAGTGTGGTGGAGTAGCTGCTTAGTTTGTGGTGGCCTGGGATCAGAGCAAAGGGACAGCACCAGGGAGGAGAAGGAGGGGCCACACACAGTCCACAAATTCATGCATCTATGCCCTCCTTAGAGACATCCCAGAGTAACCTCCACTGACCTCCTGGGTCAACCTCAAAGCCAATCACATAGACACTCTGCCCTAGCTACCACAAACACAGAGATAATGTAACTTCATGCACTATGGCTTTGGACTGGCTGATTAATTATATGGGATTGATTTCAATCCCATGCTTAGTTGGTTTAAAATTCCCTAAAACATAGGATGAGTAGAGGGAAGCAGAGAAAACAATCAGCTGGGGAACCAATATGGCTACAGATCAGACCCTTCATGCCACAGTGTGCTGGCAAAGGGGTCGGGCTACAGAGGTGGCGAGGAGAAAGATGATGAGGTAGCAGAGGGGCCTGTCTGAGGAAGGCTCCATCCTGACTGTGGCTTAGCACTGCAATGGGAAAGAGGTATAGAGGGGTTTTTTGAGGCTTTCAAGACTGTCATGCTGGGAAATTTGGGTGTTATTCTCCAGCGGTGGTGATACGTCAGACTCCTGTATTAGAGATAGAAATGTGAGCCCAGCGTGGATAAAAGAAAGATGAGAGGAGGCCCAGGGGCCATTCTTTAATTTCCGTATTTCCTCTACCTTGTGATGCTGTAATAGAAAGGTGAGACTGACTAAATAATTTACAAAGAACAGAAACATGAGGACTCAGCTGTTCTGGATGCTGGGAGGTCCAGATTAAACAGCTGGATCTGGCATCTGGCGAAGGCCTTGTTCTTGTGTCCATATATGGTGGACAGTCACAAGCATGGCCCAAATGCACCTTTCTGTCACAGACCCACTCACGATGACAAATCCATTCCTGTGACAAAGGTGTTCATCTCTTCTTGGGAGCAGAACCTTTGGGGCCTCATCACCTATTAATTATCCCCCCTTTTAATACCACCTTAGAGCAGCAGTGGACATTCAGTGTGTTTTTTTCTTTTTTTAGAAAGGACAAATCTCCAAGCCAATAAGTGCACAAATAATACCTGTTACAACCAGATCTTTGCTCAAATCTACCCTTTGACAATACCCTGAATCCATTTGTTCATCTTCAGCAGAACCTTTGGGCTGTGCTTTCCGGGCTCCCTGCCTCTAATAATGCAGGGGCTTCCTCCCTGCATGCTCCATACTTCTGCTCTTATTCTTCTTCTAATTCATTCTGCTCACAGCAAAGAGAGCGTACACCGTTCATCTATAGAAATTGGCATGCCAGTGCTTGGCTCTTATTCTCAATTATCTTCCCATTATATTTAAGATCAAGTTTAACATCGTCAAACACATCTGTTAAGAACCTGAATGATCTAGTGTCTATGAAGCTCTCGTCTCACCCTTTGTCTTGCACACCTGGTGAGTGATCCACGTTGGTCTTTGTTCAGAGCCCTGCATGAACCAAACTTGTTTTTACTGCAAGGCCTTCCTGTGGGATCACCCTTCTGCCTTAGATAATGCCCCGCTCTCTCACTTGACCACTCCAACTCCTCTGTCAGATGACTTCAAGAAAAACACAGTCTCCGTACTCACCGCCACCTGCTCTTCTTCATCGGTTTATTCATTAAAAGCCCACTGATGTCTGTTCTGTTCCTTCCTGATAGTTGCCGTAGTGCCTGTGCATTGTGATGTGTATCTGTTCATTGATTTCTGATTCTCTTAGTGACCCATCACCTAAGCCAGTACCTTACTCAAGGTAGACACCGAGAACCATTCATAGAAGAAGGAAAAGAGGAAGGGAATGTGCTGAGAGTGGGCAAGCATGGGAAGAAATAATTCAACAGGGTGTGACAAATGATAGGCACAGTCAGGACAACAGGAATCCTTGCCAGGGGAGGCAGCCACAGAGAAAGTGTCAGTGGTGATGGCTAAAAGGCTAATAGAACATTAGCTTGATGTCTACAAGTGGGAAAGACAGACCTGTGGTTAAAAGCCAGAAACTGGAGCCACATGTGGTATTGGGAAGGCATTCAGAGCAACACCTTGTGTGTAGCAGGAGCTTTACCAGCCTGGGTTAAATCACCAGCTCTGAAAATCACCAGGGACTGAAGACAGCAACGGCAACAACAGGCATCCTTCTAAGACTGTTTACCAGGAGCAGAGTGGCTGGGATGCTGGAATGTGTGCTCATTCATTCATTCACTCATTCATCCATCCAACATGCACAGTGCCCAGCATGCTGCAGTGAGCTGTAGGGCCGCAGATCTTACCTGAAGCCTTATCCTCACTGACCTGGGAGTGGTGGGAAGCACATGGATGTGTCCAGCAAAGGAAGAGAAAGGGTGAAGCTTTAGGGCACAAAAGGCAACGATGCCCTTTCAGCCTCCCATGAAGGGTTGTGGCTGTCAGGTTACCAAAAGAGAAGCATGTGTGGGGATAGACTTCTGTAATGGATGCCTTCCCATGGAGGAGCTGAAGCTCCAGGCTAAAATATCCATTTTTATGTCTCAGATCCATACTGTGTATGGACAGCAGTACAGAAATATGGTCGGACAAAAACAGAGGTAGTAGTGTTGGACTGATTATGCAGCCCAGCGAGGCCCATCTGCCGGTTTCTCCTGCCTTCTCTGCCATGTTCCTTCCTTGGGGCACAGGCCAGGTCCCTTCCTGAAGTAGGAGTCTTCTGGGTGCCTCTCCGAGTAGGTGGTCAGGGAACTTCTTGCTGGCTAGCTCAAAACAAAGGTGGGAGTAATGTTAGGGTTTATGACCAGCTTTTTGGAAAAGAGATTGTAGCTTCTCTGGCTTCCCCCAGGAGCGACTGAGAGTGGAAGATAAAGAAAAGCTAAAAAGGAGAAGAGACAGAAAAGGAAAAGGTCTGGGAGAAATTTCCCTTGGAAGACTTCACTCAGGGCATTGTTTTCTGTGCCCCAGATGTGCAGGGCATGCAGTGGATAAGAGGAAGAAAGCCTGGCTGAACTCTGGGCATGGGGGGCCAAGGGATGCACCTCACCTGCCAAGAGCAGAGCTGGCAAAGGACAGGAGGTGGTGCGGGAAAGGAGACGACAGAGCCATGTGCTCAGCAGACTGGGGCCACGCGGCTGAAGCTCCTGAGCCCTCTCCGGCAAGGACCCTCTGTCACGCAGCTCTTCTTTGCCCCTGCTCTCAGCTCAAGTAAACAATCCTTAAAATAACTTAATGTTTATAGTTTCATAATTTTATAGAGGAAGCCAAAGTTATTGCATAAGTTTCAGATCTTCAAACTCCTGCGTGTGCCTGAGAAGGAGACATTCACTTATCTGAGCGCTGAAGGAGTCAAAAAGAAAGACAAGCCTGCCATGGGAGTGAGTGTGGTGTGTGTGTCTATCTGCCTGTGTTTGTGTGTGTGTGTATCAGTACATTCACATGTAAGAAAGCCAGTTGAAAACAAAACTGCTCATTGTGCAGCATGTTATAAAATGGTTTTTTGTTTGTTTGTTTGTTTGTTTTGTGGAACCAGGGATTGATCTCATGCCCTTCCACTTACCAGGGAAGCACTTATTCTACTGAGCCATCTCCCTTGCCCAAACTACTTTTTTAGAAAATACTAAAATACTAATCCTGAATACCTAGCAATAGGTCAAGCGCCATGGCCATAACTTGAGAAAGAACCCTTAGGATTTCCTAAATGACCAGCTCAAGCTTACTGTGAAAATTCAGCACGAAGCCAAGGTTCTTCTGACTGCCACCCCTCCCTTCCAGTGGAAATTGAAAATGTCGGAAGAAGCCAGGTCTTACACTACATTTCGAAGTAAAGAAGTGCAAATCATTCCACTGTGACAAGTAGATGACAGTTAGCACTCACTGAAGTCTTACTCCGCACCTGAGAACCACTTTAGCACTGGTGATGTCAGCAAATGCCCACAACAAACCAGCAAAAAGGGTGATGTTAGCACCAGTGCTTTGCATAGAGAAGTCCCAGGCAGGGACAAGTGGGTGACTTGGCCAAAGCATAAGAGCCAGTGAGAAGAGCCCAAAGTCTGCAGGAGCATCTGCTTCCCATCCTACTGGGCTCCAGGAACAAAGGGCACCGATGAGATGGAATCAGCTTCTGAATCAGGAATCAACTTTGTGCTAAAATGAAGAGCGCTAGTCGTTCTGCCTGCCTAGCTCAAAATTTATCTGTCTAATATCTAATGCTAGCTCAGTTCAGCTATGCATTTGAAAATCTACTAACAACCAAGGACGAGACTGAGCACTCTGTGGGAAGAAGGGCACGCATGGACAGCCCAAGCCTGAAGATGAGCCGAGGGGCGGCGCATACACGGTTGATTTCAGGAACTGTTCGTGGGTGACAGCTCCTGAGGCCAGCCCAGAAGTGACAAAAACAGCAAGTTCAACAAGGGCTCAAATCCTACCTCTTCTTGGAGATTTGGACACAGATTCCTGGGGGCATGTGGCAGTGAGGAGGGATAGGAAGTTTCTCAGGGAAAAGGAAGTACAAAATGGCATTTCTCTTCCCAGGAATGGCATTCCCTTCCCAGAGAATCGACTGGGTTCCTTCTCACCGAGGTGCTGTGTGCTACATTTGACATCCTCCTCATATGCCCAGAAGGTCTTTTGTACCTTGCACTGACAGTAACTGGAGATAGCATTTCAGAGCTGGGAAGCAGAGACGGCGTTTGCCATAGCTGTGCGACTCCTCAGCTTGGAAAGCAGTTGAACTTCGCAGAGGAAAGGGGAAGCCCTCTGAATCATTTTCCCACTTTCCCCAAGGTGCCTTCAGTTGGTGTGCCCATCACTTTCTGGGATTTGTTTCCTGCCTGGAACATCCACCTCCCGTAGTGAGAGTGCATAGTCTTCCTTCATCTCCTTGGTGTTTCCACATAACTAAGTAGCAGAAGGAATGGGACACAAGGAAAAAGGTCTACTGTTGAAACACAGCACACGCACCTGTCCAGTTACAGCCACAGTGCAAAACTCTGACCAGGCTGGGGCTGCTTGGAGGGTGGATCCTCGGTCTCACTTGACTGCTTCTTGTCTCTGAGGTCTGCATTCCTGGATGTGCAGAGAGGAGATGCACAACTGGCCCTGAGAGACACGGCCCCTTCCCTTCAGCCTGCTGGAGCAGATAAGACCCAGCCTTCCGGGGAGGGATTTTACCCAATCCAAAAGACAGAAATCAGTTAATCAGAATGACAGTTCCAGAAGCAAGCTGAGAAGAGAGAATTCAGCCCAGGTTTGTGATGGGCAGCCATCTACCTGTCCCGCACCTGGTGCCCACACCCACCTCCTCTGATTTGCCCCGTTCCCGAAGACCCACTCGGTCATCCAGATTGAGTCCAGCCTGGAAGAGAAAATAGCAGATCAGTGCAGGGTCACTGCTCTCCCGAAGTGTCTCTCCCATTGTGAAGATGAAAGGAGAAGCTAAGACAATAGACTCTGAAGCCAGAGACCTTCTCTTTTGCTTTGGGTAGACAGGCATAAAAGGGGGTAAAGTTCCCCATGCTTGAGGGAGTTGTATTATGTGATTGGAACATAAAAATGTACATCTCAGGATTAAAACAAAAGCTTTGTTTTCAGCTTCTCTTTGTTTATAATTCATCCTTTATTGCAGAGCAAGATTTTGTGGATGTGCCTTCTCTCACCGTGAAATTTCAGTGGGGAAGTAACATTGAGTGGGGACGGTTTGGGACAGAAAGATGGCAGCCATCCCAGCCATTTTCCTCGCTGTTAACACACAACACCGGATAGCCAGCTTACAGTAGGAGGAGTTTATTTTAACTCCCAATTTCAGAAGTTTCAGTTTGCGGGTGGCTGACATCAAGGAAGAGAGAGCTTGGTGGAAGGGCATGGGTCGAGACTCCACGTCAGCAGGAAGAGAGAGGCAGAGTAGGCCGAAGAGTCCACCTTGGCAGGCTGCGTCCCAGGGCCTCCAACCGGGCTGCACTATTTACCACGCTTTTGGCTGTGAGGTCATCCGTGGATGGATGGATCCACGCCCCGCGACCCAATTACCTTCCAGACCTCAGAGCATGGAGGGAGCATCTTACTTCTAAACAAAAACAGCAACACTTAGGAAAGTCTTCATTGCCCACATTTGTCCACATTACATTTAAAATGAAATAATGCATGTCCTTCTCAGGGATGCTCTACTCCCTGGTCTGGGAACCGTGTGCCTTAGAATAGACAGTTTCTCTCCTTGCTCATTTCAGCTCCTCCTGTGAAGCATAGCAAGGTTGTTTCCCACTTGGCTGGGCACAGGATCAGGGACACAGATGGAGCAGGATCAGATACTGAGATACGGGTCCTGACTTCCTTGTTTTGCTGTGTTTGATGCTAGAACCTCTGTGGCTGTGTAATTCCTGGAGAGGATCATGATCGGACCATTACTGTCTGCACACAGCTCCCCTCCTCCTCCTTCCCACTTCTAAACGTCTGTGACCTTGAGGGAACAGGACTGGGAGTTGGGCTACCTCAAAGAGCAGGGACCCTGTGTAGTGGGAAAGTGTTGGAGTCATCAAATAACATATAAAATATCCAGTTAAACTTGAGCTTGAGATAAGTACATGTGTTCTTCTTCTAACTGTGCCTGGCATATTACATGGCATTCCATAATTGCAACTTACCTGAAATTCTAATTTAACCAGGAGTTGTGTGTTTTTACTTGCTGTGTCTGGGAAGGGTAAGAAAATGCAAGAAATGCAGGTGAAGGCGAGGTTGTATTCAGTGGAGATCCTAGCTTTGTTCTCACTCTAGAAGGCAGACATTGCTGGACCTCGGCCAGACATGGAGCCCCTATGGAGGGGCAACCAGATTTTGCACTGGGAACACATAAAGTGGTTGTTTCCAAGGTCACTTATGAAGAACAGTGACCAGAGGCACTCAAATATGAGGGCTGATCAAAATGTACAGTGAATGTTTGAACTAAAATTGTGGGCCAGCAAGATAGCTCAGCAGATTAAATGCCTACGTAGGCAAGCACAAGGACTGGGGTTCAGTTTCCAGTACCACATGCCTCAAGGGCCCTGCTCTGGGTGTACTGAGCCCAGGACCAAGTCCAGGCACGGTGGTGTGTACCTGTAATCTCAGTGCTGAGGAGGATGAAAACAGGAGAATCACTATGAGTCCGATCTAAGTAATGAGACCCTGTACCAAATACACAAAAAAGACTATACTAAAGGACATTTTGTCGTTAACCCCCCCTAACATCCTCCCTCTCGTTTCCTCTGCTTACACCTTCCAAGCTGTAATGGGACTTCATGCTTGTTCACTCTACTTTGCCTTCCATTGAAGGCAGGTCAGGTTCTCTTCCCTGTGACCCCCATCCTTCTCTTTTATCCCAGAGGCCAAACTGAATGCTTTCTCCCAAGGACAGGAAATCCTGTCTTGCTTTCCCAGGCAAGGGATGGTGAGTGTTAATTTTCCAGGTCATGGATATATTGAGATCTCTCCCACAAAGATCCTCCTAGAGATCATGAATCCGTAGCACACACATTGTCAAGCTTAGGTTTGTACAAACAAGCTACAATACCCAAGAAAGCTGACTGTATTTCCTCGGAAAATATCAGATGTAATCCTTCACACTATTAATAGTTAATGTAGTCACATGTTCATTTCTTGCTAATAAGTTAGTAAATACCAAATAGCAACAGCCTCTGTTTTCTCACTGGTGCTCTCTGCCCTTGCTGAATCTCGCACTAGTCCCAGGATTAAAGAGCCAATCAATTTCCAAGTCCAAGGCTTTCATCTGCGAGTGCCAAGGTCTCCACATCACTGACCGAGGCTCCTGGGATGGGACCACCACATCCCAGGTCTTAGTCTGGGGTGTGCCCTCATTAACAGGTCAGACATATCTCAGTAGAGGAAATTTTGCAGTGGGAAAAAATAACATAGCCATTATAGGTGTTTCTTCCCTCGACGAAGCACTGATCCTGCTAGTAGATTACAAATGCTTCCGTATCTAACAAACACATGGAAAGGAAGCTTACATAGAGGGTCATGAGGGATGGGAGTATGCATGATTGCTGCTTTGCAGGGGAACTGTCACGGCAAACTGTCTTCCATGGCTTGTATGGAACTGGGATTCAGAAGGTTCAAGGTCTGCCTTCATGTTACTACTCTGAGCTTTATGACCTCAGGCAAGTCAGCTTGCTAAGCCTCCTTCCTTTCAACTACAATAAGGATGGCAGTAGCAGGGACCCAGCGTGTGAGAATGTATGTATAAGAAAAGGGACAGGCATAGACCTGCCTGTGACAAGACAGCTAAACCTCTACAAGGTGAACAATGGACTTAGAGAAAAAACAGTGCAGAAACATCAGTCCAAACTTTAATCCCTGGTGTGTAAGTAAAATCTTTATTAAAGTTAAGAAAAGGAAAAACTGCAGTTGCTTGATATGCATCATTAACATTTTTCTCTTTTTTATTTTTTTAAAGAGTGCAAAATAGTGATAGAAAATAAAACAGCATCAGAAACAATACAAGATTTCAGTAAACAAAGCACTAGGAATTCAACAATGGTTGCAGCATTACATGATGCTGTTTTCAGATTAGTTGTTCAGATTACCAGATATCAATGTGTAAGATTTGTTTAAAGAAAAAAATGCAATAACACAGTAGTTATAAGAAATTCAAAACAGTAAAGAAAAACATTGAGAAGAAAACCCAAAGTTTCTTAAACATTAACTACTCCTTTCAAAAGACAAGCAGAAATTAACAATATAATTATCAAAACTATTCTGCGTATGAACCTAAATGCATGTTTTTTCCCTTCTTTCTTTTGTCCTTTCCCTCATCCCAGTTTTTCCTTCCCATTGGGCAATTTCTTTACATTCTATAGTATCTTTTGTAACTTTCAGTACTCTTTCAGGTTCTCTCAATAGTGAGACAATATGCTGTTTGCACATGTGGTTCTGATTTACTTCACTTACCAATATAGTCGCTAGCTGCATTCACCTACCTACAAAAGCCTCAAATTTATTTTTTATAGCTGAATAATAGTCCATTGTATACATTGTGTAAAACTACCTCAACTTTTTTATCCACTCCTCAGTTAATGGGCATTTCGATTATTTTCAAGATTTAGCTATGACAAATTGCGCTGCTATAAATATGGGTACACATATATCACTCTGGTATGATAGTTTCAGTTCTTTTGGAAAAATACTCAGAAGGGGAATAGCTGGATTGATTGGGACCTTCAATCCTAGCTTTCTGAGGAATCTCCTTACTGACTTCCACCAATAGTGAAGAAGTGTTCTTGATCCCCACAGGCCCTCCAGCATTATTATTGGTTGACTTCTGGATGACAGCCAATCTTTCTGGCATAAGATGGAATCTCTGTGCTGTTTTAATTTTCATCTCTTGAATGACCAGTAATGTTGGACATTTTTTCATACATTTATTTGCCATTTGTATCTCTTCATTTGTGAAGTGCATATTCAGCTCAGATGCCCATTTTTGAATTGGGTCTTTGAATTTTGGAAGCCTGATTTTTTTTTTTTTTTTTTTTTTTTTGTGGAACCGGGGATTGAACTCAGGCCTTTGCACTTGCCAGGGAAGCACTTATTCCACTGAGCCATCTCCCCAGCTGAAGCCTGATTTTTTAAAAATTATTTGTAAGTTCTAGATAGAAGGGCTTTGTCTGATGGTCACACTGCTATAATTGTTTCCCACTTCATGGATTTTCTTTTTTACTCTGTTGGGGATTCTTTTGACATGCAGAAACTTCTTAAAAAGATGAGATCCCCAAAGTATTTCCTGTGCCATTTGATTTTTGTTTGTGACCTCTTTACCTACTTCTATGACCTTAAGGTTTCTACCTACTTTCATTTCCAGAAGATTTAGTGTTTCAGTTTTGATATTTAAATATTTGATCCATTTTGACTTTAGTTCTGTGCATGGCAGTAGGCATGGTTCTATTTTAGGCCTTCAGCATGTAAAAAAGACCATTTTTCCAGCATCGCTTATTTAAAAAGCTCTTTCTTTTAGTGAATATTTTCAAAGATAGAGTGGTTGAGCATGCTCATATTGTGCCTATATCTTCTAATTTGTTCCATTGATTCTCATGTCTGTTTTTTACCAGTACCTTGCTGGTTTTATCACAGTAGCTTTGTAGTATAATTTCACATCAGTGATTGTAATGCCTCCTACCTTTCCTTTATTACCCGAGATTGCTTTTGATATCCTAGGTCTCTTCTCATCCCAGATGAATTTTATGATTTTTGTTTCTAGATCTATGAGGTTTACTAACTAATGGTATTTTAACTGGGATTGCGTTGAAAATGTATCACAGTTTTGGAATTATGGCAATTTCATAATGTTGGTTCTTCCCATCAAAGAGCAAGAACATCTTTCCATTTTCTGAAATCTTCTTCAATCCTTTTTTTCAGAGTACTATGATTTTCACTGTATAAGTCCTTCACTTCTTTTGTGAGATTGAGTTGTAAATATTTCATTTTGGGGAATATTATTATGAAAGGCATGGTTTTCATAATTTCTCACTCTGCATTCATTGTTTGTATATAGAAATGCTATTGATTTCTGAGTGTTGACTTTGTATCCATTATGTTACTGAATTCAGCTATTAAATCAACAAGTCTCTCAGTGGGGTTTTTAGAGTCTTCTACACACAGTGTCATGTCCTCTGCAAATAATGCTAACTTCACTTCTTCCTTTCCATTCTTATTCCTTTCTCTTGTCTAATCACTCTGGCTAATGTTTCTTTCCACAACTATATTGAACAGCAATTGTCACAGTGGGCATCCTTGCCTCATTCCTGATTTTAAAGTAAATTTCAGTTTTTGTCCATTAAGTATAATGGTGGCTGTTAGTTGTTATAGATGGCTTCTGTTAGGTTGAGGTAAAGACCATCTATTGCAATTTTCTGTAGTGTTTTTGGACTTTCTCTAAAGTTTTTTCTGCATTTACTGAGACGATCATGTAGTCTTTGGCCTTGTTGATGTGATGTATTAATTTTATGTTTTTGCATATATTAAATCATCCTTGCATTCCTGGGATGAATCCCACTTGGTCACGATGTATAATCTGGATGTTTTGCTGCATCATTTGCTAATATTTCACTGAGGATTTTTGTGTCTATGTTCACTGGGGAGATTGGCCTGTAGTTCTCATTTTTTGATTGAGTCTTTCTCTGGTTTTGGCATCAGAGTAATACTTATCTCCCTGAATGAGTTTGGAAGAATTTCTCCCCTTTCAGTTTCACTGAAGAGTTTGAGAAAGGTTGGCATTAAGTCCTCCCTAAACTTCTTATAGAATTCAGCTGTGAATCCATCAAGACCTGGGCTTTTCTTTGTTTGCAGTTTTTTTTTTAATTACATTTTCTATTTCAGTAGCTGATACTGGGTTATTCAGAATTTCTACATTTTCTTGATTTAGCTTTAGTACTTCATATGTATCTAGGAATCTGTCCACTTCTTTTGTATTTTCCATGCTATGAGAGTAAACACTTTGGAAATATTAACAATCTTGTGAATTTCTCTAGGGTCTATAGTGATTTCACCCTTTTCATTCCTCATTGCATGAATTTGAATTTTTTTTTCTTTTTTTTAATGAGGTTGGATAGGGGTTTATCGATTTATTCTTTCAAAGAACCAACTCTTCAACTAGTTAATTCTTTGAGTTGTTTTCTTCAATCCCATTGCATGTATTGCTGCTGTGATCTTTATTATTTCCTACCTTCTTCGGGCTTTGAACTTGACTTGTTCTTCTTTTTCTAGGACTTTGAGGTGCAGCATAAAATAGTTTTATTTGGGCTCATTCTATTTTCTTGATGTGAGAATTTATCCCTATTAATTTCCCTCTTAAGACAGCGTTCATTGCATCCCACAAGTTTTGATAAGTTTTACCTCATTTTCATCAGATTGCAAATATTGTTTAATTTGTTCTTTAATTTCATTCACGACCCACTGATTGTTCAGGAAGGTATTATTTAGTTTCTATGTATTTATAGTTTTTGCTGTAAATTTCATTGCACTATGGTCAGGTAATGTGCATGGGATAATTTGGATTCCTTTGCACTTACTTAAGCATGTTCAGTTCTGTGTGCTAGCATACGGTCTGTCTGGAGAATATCCCATGTGCAGCTGAGAAGAATGCATATTCTGGTGCTGTTGAATGGAACACTCTGTAAAGGTCTAAGTCCATTTCTTCACAAGTATAGTTTAGCTCTATTTTTTGCTCATTTTTTGCATGGTTGATCTCTTTCCTTGTGTTAGTGGGGTGTTAAAGTCCTTCAATACAATTACGTTATTGCTCATTAGATTTACCATGTCTGTTAAAATCTGTCTTATATTGTTGGGTGCTCCTACACTGGGTGCATATAGGTTTATAATTGTTAGCTCTTCCTCTTGCAGTTTTCCCCTAACAAGTATGTAGTGACCTTCTTTGTCCCTTTTAATCACTCTTGTTTTGAAGTTGACATTGTCAGCAACCAGAATAGCTGCCCCTGCTGTTTCCTGGCTTCCTTTCACATGGAGTATTGTTTTTGCCCTTTGAAATTCAGTCTCTTAATTTCTTTTTGAGTTAAATGTGCTTCTTGTATGTAGCATATTGTTTGATTTTGTTATTTTATCTACTCTGCCTGTCTACTTCTTTTGATTGGTTAATTGAGACAATTTGTGTTTATAGTTATTACTGATATGTATTGGCTTATCTTTGTCATGGTGTTTTCCTACTGTAGGATCCCAACTTTTCCGCTTTGCTTAATTACTTCCTCTGCACGGTAGTTCTTTTCTGTTGTTGTTGAAGTTGTGGTCATCTTTGTCTCTTCATTATTTCTCTTAATAAAACTATCTGCTAAGGAGATTCTTTACAACTCATATTCAGCGTGAGCATTTGCATTTCTACACATTTTACATGTATACACAGATTTCTGTGCACTAGCAATGAGAAGGCATCCCAAGTGAATATATTTTAACTGTGCAAATAAAAAGTCACCACTAGTACCAGCTACTAAAATCTTTACAAATGTAACTCATTTTAATTCCTGCAAAACCCTCTGAAACGCCGACCCCATTCATAGCCTAGGAAACTGAGGTACCTAGACATAGATAACCTGTGCACCATCAAGATTATAAATAATCTACTCCAAACCACATTAGTATATCAACTGTGGAAGTTTGCAGTGATTGAGGAATTGTAAAATGCCACTTAAGAAATATGCTGGTGGATAACCAGAAACCAAGATTAGAATTAGTAGAATGAGCTCACTGACACATAATTAAAAGAGGGAATAATCAAATTATTTGCTTTAAGAACAAAATATAAAAAGTCTGGGTTAAGAAATGAATTTTACTCTTCAGATTAACATTTATTTCCAACCTGTAATGTCTACTTATGAAATAAGATGTGCAGTTGTTACTTATGAACTCTGTTGTAATTTTAAAACGATTGGCAGACATGAAGAGTCCACGTCTGAGTGCAGTTGAGGTGGACTTGCTCTTAATGGAAAATGTCCTGACCTTGAATGTGAAAACATTTGGAGGAAGCAGAGGGATAGGGCAGTGTAGGGCTGTGCTCCCCCCGTCCCAATTCTTTTCTGCCTGCACATGTTGGAGCTGCTGAGGGACACTGACGATTAGGATGGTTTCATTTTTATTTGGGCCTCAGTTACCACTGTGACTTTTGATGTGAAAATAACTAAAAATGTGATCCCTTGGAAATTTGTTAGACACTATTGGAAGAATGAATTTCTGAGTCCTGAGATAAAATCCAGATGCATGAATACTGCAGCACATAGATTAATCATTCCTACTATCCCCAGTCAAACCCACGAGGCCAGATATTCTCAAAGTTTTTGGTCTACTGACCTACTTTACACTTTTAAAAATTATGGAAGACCTCATACAACTGTCACCTACATGAGTTACATCTATTGGTATTTGTTACAGATACTGGGCACATTTGGGGTGGTATGGCCATAGACAGTATTTATTACATTGGATTTTAAAATTTTTAAAATGGGAGCTGGGGAGATGGCTCAGTGGTATAAGCACTTCACTGGTAAGTGCAAGGGCCTGAGTTCAATCCCTGGTTCTGAAAAAAAAAATTTAAAATGTTTATTTGTTTCAATGTTTCCATCAAGTATTCATTTTAAAGTTAAACACAAGTGCATTATATGCATATAAATATTTCATTTGAAATACCTAAGGTTTTCAACATGTGAGATTTCTTTATTTTATGATGCTGCACGCATCTATAATATCTGACTTAATAGCAAGCAGCTTAATTCCCTGTTCAGTCTGTTCCGTATTTTGTTCAAAGAATATGCAGAAAGTATGGTGAGATGCATCCATAATTAAAAAGGTAAATATTTTCAGCACTTTTTCAAATAATTGTGCATATTCTTTTATACCATACCGAAACTATGAGTTTTATTTTCTTAAAGATTAGTTTAAAATTAAAGAAACTGTGAAAACTTAGCAGTGAATATTTTTGACTGTTACTTAAAGTCTATGTCTCCTAGACAAATCTTGTATGTTTTAATTATATCTTTTAAAATAGTGTGATATTGGCACATGTCATGCTGAGTTTATTGCTGAGCTTGTAAATATTTGCATGAATCATCTTACAGCATGTTCTAAGGTCACATTTGTTAGTATCTTTGTTTAAGTCCTGGGAACTTCTCAAGCTCAAGACCACGGACTGAGTCCCCAACCTGCTGTGTCGGTGGAAGCTCAGACTTGGTTGCTAATAACAATCGCTGCTCGCTGTTAGCCCTGAAGTGAGAGGCTCATTTTGTTCATCTTCAAGAAAATGACTTGTAAACGCCCAAGCCTGAAAACAATGTCCATGAAAAAGTGGTGAATTCAGATCAAAGGCAACACTCGGGCACTTTCCTAGGAGGAAACCATCCTAAACCAGAAGTGCCTCTGTGTGTTCCACTTCATCAGCCTGAATATTAAAAAGACTTGCATCCCAGGGTTGGTATTTCCTTAGATTCATTGCTTTTACTGCTACATCAAGGACACTGTTGTCAGAATCTGTTACCCCAGCCATTCCCTTGCAAGAGTGTGACAATGAAAAATATTGTAGTGCACATATAGTTTAATGACACAGGTTTGATTTACATTCAGATTCCAGCAGTTTTCCCACCACTGATTCTGCAGCTTCAGAGGTACTGTGAAAAAAGTCAGTGTCCTGTATCCTTATGCAAATCAAAGGTTCCTGATTTGGAGCTGCCAGGACTGGAGGACCCTGGATCAAACTTGGAGAACTCCTAGTGCAGGCCAGTTCTGCTCTGTGCTGATTTAATATTCCTGCTGACACAAGGAAATGAAAATATTTCTCAGAAAGGCACATATTTCTCTGAATCATGTTTGCCATTGGCTAGTCAGGGTATGATCTTTTTTTTTATTTAGAAACTATAGTCTGTTAATATTATAAAAACTGTAAAGAAAACCTGGAGAAGAATGTGGACAGACATAAGATACAGCGTCAGGAGTCACTGTAAGACAGATATTGCATCTCTGTGTCACATATATATGTCATTATTCTTTCAACATATGTCCACTGTATTTTGTACCTGATTTCATATAATTTTTCATTTTACATAACCAGGTATTTGAGAGAATTTTGAAGCTAATGAGTTGTACATACAGATGTTTTGGGCAAAAGTGAATAGTTTGACAAGAGACCTAAGGGAATTCTGCAGAATAGTTTGGAACCAGTTAGAGAAAACCAGATTTTTTTATTTTAGCTTTTTATTTCTTCTTTCAAGCAAAGGGACACCATTGACAGCTTCAGGCAAGAAAATGGCTTGTGGAAGTTTACAGAGACTCATCTCAAAATGATTGTGTAAGGGGTTAGAATTGCCGAACACTGGCACGCAATGTACCAGGCAATTTCTACCCTGGGTGGTAGAACCATGAGGCATACAGTTGCTTCATTTTATTTTTGACTTCTCTCTCTGCAATTTCCTACCTGTGGTCAACCGAGGTATGGAAATATTAGATGGAAAATTCCAAACACAAGTGATTTATGTTTTAAATTGCTCAGCGTTCTGAGCATCATGATGCAGTGTTCCACCACTCCTCCGGTGTATGAGTCATCCATGTGTCCTGCATGAACACGCTGCACACACTGCCCTCCCATTACTCGCTTAGCAGCTTGTGGATCTCAAAATTGGTGGTCAGAGTTACAGTCGTGCTGGTGTTCAAGCTACCCTTATTCACTTGGGTAATGGCGGCACAGCACAAAGTAGGGATGCTGGCAGTTTGGATTTGCCAAAGGGAAGAATAAAGTGTTTGCTTTAAGTGCACAGATGAAAATTCTTGGTTTTGATGAAGAAAGGAAACCTGGAAATGGTGGTGAATGAAAAAGAAATGCATGGTAGTTATGCTATCACATCTCAAACTGCAAAAGCTGTGACCATCGTGTGCTGCAAGTGCTTGGTTAATGTGGAAAAGGGGTTAAGTGTGAGTGTGTGTATCCAGAAAAAAGCGCAGTATTCATGGTGTGGAACGAAGCTCCAGTGGCGCAGCTGGTTAGCATTCAGTACTTCTACGGTGTGGGGCTATCAATGGTATTAGGCATCCACTGGAATTCCTGGAACATAGACCTTGGGAAAGAAGATACTGGGTTTTATTTAAATAAGAGGAAATGAAAATTCAGGGGGGAAATGGATTTGTGGGAAAAGTGGCTCCCAGAATAGATTCCTTGACTTCGATTGAGAAGGAAGCTCTGATGTGGCTCAGTGACTCAGTGCAAGGAGAGCAAGAGAGCACTTGGGCAGCCAGGACACGCACTGCTGCTTGAAGGACTAAGGCTTGACCACTTCTCTTCATGTACCCAGCCTCTTCCTTCCCCAGGAGTGTGCCCTCGCCTGCCAAGACTCTACAGAGGGTGGCGTGTTCACTCCCTAGGACCCTGCTAAAATCAGCGGTTTAATTGAACTTCCCCAAACCAGCTGCTCCCAGAGCTCTCTTCTTGGGGGCCAGTATGTTCTAGGGTGCAACAGTGCTCAGTCAGAAAACAACCAAGGTTACTTTGTGTTTAAATTGGCAAGTTCTTATAAATGACTCAGCCTTTAATTTCTTTCTTTTAATATAGAAGAGGGGTATGAGCACAAGGCTGAGACCCAAGAACCAAGTGACCTTAAAGCAATCGTGGGCAAAACTGACATGTGTCCTTTTACATAATTCCTTTATATTTTTGTTAGAAACTTCCTGCGAAGTTCTAGTGTGGTTACGTCCAAGGTCATTCCTTCAGCTGACAGTGAAATCTGAGGTCGTTCATCTAAGGCTGACAAACAAGTCAGGAACAGTGGTACTTCCTTCAAGGACTAAAGAGAAGTAGGGAAAAAATAAAAGAAAAACAAAGGCAAGTTGAAGTAATAAAGGACAATCACTTTCATGATTGGAACTGAACAGCACAGAATACATGATGGTGGGCTTGAGCCACGAATCTGAAGTGCTAAGGATGCCACAGTCCTAAGTGTGTTCGGTTTACTCCTTCCTCTAGAGAGAGCACCTAGCAGACACCTTCAGCTGTAAACTGAATTAGTAGCCTACAGTGTTCTCATGTAGCATCTAATTTAGTCTAAGGGAAAGGAAGCCCTTAAGCCACTAATAGGGACTTAAATAATAAGAAAGCGTATCTTTGCTCATGAATGAATGAAAACTGCTGGTATGAATGTGGCAAAGCCAGGGAGGAATGGAGGTATCTCTGGGAAAGGTCTAGCACTCATTACTTAGCATGTGTGCCTGGAGTATCACCCCCTTTTCTTCTGGAGCACACAGGAGAAGGCACCTGTATTTGTGAGACATTACACTGTCTGGAGAGTGACGTGTTGCTCCTCTGCGGGTATTCTTCAGGAGTGACTTCCCCAGTGCTCAGCTGCCCATGTTTTGGGCAAACCCAGCGTGGTAAGTGAGGAGGCCCCAAGCAGTAGAGAATGCTCTCATTCAAGCTGCTGATCGGCTGCTCCCCATCAGGGCAAGGCCCCTGAGCCTAAGGCGACCCCATGAGCTCATGCAGACGTCCTAGTAAAGTTGAAGACACAGGATTGATTTTGCCTTCTTCACCGTCACCTCCTCCATGGCAGCTGCTCCTGTCAGGTGCCATGGATATGAAGATGGGTTCCCTTCTTCCAGTGAGAGCCAAATAAACAAACAGCAGCATAGTGACCAGTGAGATCCACACCCGGGGTGGAGGCAGGGGCAGCAGACAGGATCAGACTGGAGAGGGTCAGGAAGAGGGACCCGAGGGCTGAGACTGAAAGGAACCTTGCACCAAGAGGCACCTGGCAGACATCTCCTGGGCAGCTGGAAACCAAATGAATAGCCCATAGCGATGTCATGTAGCACCTGATTTAGTCCAAGTGAAGAGCCCGTAAGCCACTTACAGAGACTTAAGAAAGTGTATCGTTGCTCATGCTTAATGAAAATTGTGGATATGAACATGGCAAAGCCAGGGAGGAGGGGTGCTCAGCCTGGGGGTCTCAAGGATAGGCTGTAGGGGGCTTCAGGATAGGCTGTAGGGGGTTCCTTACCGGGCAACTTGGGAGGAAGAATGTAGCAGAAGCAAAACCCACAATTTTGTTGAAAAAAGAAGTCTTACAATGTGTTAATTAAGCTAAAGGGGTATCTTTGCAACTATCTTATAACTTTATTTAGATGCCAATTCTTTTTTTTTTTTTAGATGCCAATTCTGAACATAAAGTATATTGCTGAAAGAATGTACAACATCTTGATAAGCATATTTTCTGGAAAAAAATACATTCTCAGTTTATCTACTTTGCATCATCTGCTAGCTATTAAAATTAATGGAATATGGAATATAGCCTGGCATTTTATTATGACTTTGGTAAAAAGCTTTTGAAAAACAGGAAGGATCTCCATTGTCATCTCAGCTCTTATGATGTTGCCAAACATGGAGTGAGTTACGGGGAGGATTAACAGTTCATTCAGCTTCCTGGGAAAATGCGGGTAGCCTCGCGATTCTGAGACCATGCATTGACCCGCTTCAGGGGCTGTGAAACCACCTCTGTGGAACACAAAGTGCAGAGAGAGAAGCACAAGGTGGCAGCCAGAAAATGGCAAATGGCATCACAGATATAAGAGTCATCTTTGATGCTCTTTGCATATTCAGTGTGTGTTCGGTGTATTTACATACCAGCAAGTGTCCAGCCAATAGACACGAGTATGTGGGACGCGGATATGTGCATATGTTCTGGCCGTAGAGTCAAGTACACAGCTTAGTGGAGTTTGAAAGAAATAAAGATGTGAAATGGTGGTTTTCCAGAGGCTGAGCTGTGCTTCAACCCCCAGGCCCTGGCAGCTTTGGAAATGCCACACTCCTGGTGTTGCCCTGGGGTCAGTGGCAAGCCCTGACTTCCAGCAGCTGGCAGGGTTTCCCCCGCCAGCCCTGCCTCCTGTTATTCCTTTGCAGAGCTGCTCCTCCCTCTCACCTCTCACAGATTTTAGTGATCACGAGCTCTGCTCTGGCCTGAGTTAAGATCCTTAAACACAGAAACTGAGACAAGGATGTGGATGCAAGTTCTGTGTTGTGTGGGTGACACCGGCCAGCAAGGAGAGGGACACCCAGGAGGGGACACTCACCCCAGGCACAGCGGTGTTTCTTAGAAGCATGCACAGCTCATCTCTGATGGAAATGAACCATCAGCCACTGGATACAGGTTTCCGGGGACATTAAGTTCTCTGAATCCCTGAGCAGTGCCACCGCAGAAAGCGACAAATCAGGTGGGCAGGTGTCCACTAGCTTCTAGGGAACTGCCCCCACAATGGGGCTGAAATTAGGTGGCCAGAGAGCTTCTACTGTGCCCTGCTGCGACACCGAGCCCTGTGCCTTGGTTGTTTCCAGTACACCAAAATACAAACCTGGCATCGGAAAACAGGACTCCACTTCCTCAGTCCTGCTCCTTTGGCGAGCAGACAGGGCCATCACAGGAACTCAGCTTTAGAAGCTACTCCGCTGCCTTGTGTTTTGTTAGACGCATTTGTCTGATCGTCCCCTGGGTCCCGACATCCTGCAGTATAGAAAACTGTATTTACTCATGAATGTTATTTGTTTCCCACCACAGACCATTTTTTACAAATCTCATTTGAATTATTTATTGTACTTTGAAGAATGCTAAGCAGAAAGGTTCATTTCCATGCCGGTTTCAGGAGTAAAGGCAGCCTGGGAGTTTTACCTGCTGTACAGGACTGGATAGAGAAATCAGGAGGAGCACAGGACCTCCCCCCAACAGAGGAGGCCGGTAGAGCTCTGCAGGCTCGCACATCCGTCCGGCCTGCCTGCTCCTGACTGAGGATTCAAACACAGGTGTGTCTATGAACATGGAGAAGATTTAATGCCACACACTCTGCCTCTTGTTTTGGGATTGGGATTCAGGGGATTCTTCCCTCAATGAAATTTAGTGATGGTGAGTCATAGTTATAGAATTCTCGGATTTATAGACAAGTATGATGTGGGTTGTATGAAAACAGGAGGAGCACTCTGAGTCAGATCTGTGTGGTAAGACCCTATACTAAACACATTAAAAAAAAACGTAAGAAGGGTCTGCGCCTCCGTCCCTGTGATACCTGATGGCTGGAGTCAGGTTTGCTTCTGGCAGTGCCACATCCCATCTCCTCCCCATTCCATTTCTTCCCTTTGCAGTGAGGCCGGTGAGTTTGAGCCCTGATCCCAAGGTTTCTTGTCTGTAGGGCAGGAGCTCCCTAGAAAGTACATGTGCAGCTAAAGGGGGAAACCTTTCTTTACTCTCTGTGATGAAGTTCAAGTCCAATGATAGTCATTTCCTACTTTTCTTTCTATACAGCCTCTGCTCTTGTTACCCACTTTTCCCTAAGAATGAGTTGTGGCTACAAACAAGGAAACCTCCCTCTCTCTTTTGGTGAACTTCAGCACTGCACTCCAGAGCATCTCCCCCACCCCAGGAAAGCATCCTGACTCCCAGTCCCGAGGACGTACCCCAGCATAGCACGACGCACTGTGTTCTACTTCCTGGTGTGCCACCTCTGGCTCTGTCAGATAGCCCCCCCATTTAGACACTGTGTCTTGTCCAGAAGGATCCCCATGGCCTAGCACAGGACTGGGCAAACAGCGGAGACTGAGATGTGCACAATGGCTTTGTTGAGCATTGTGGTTTAGATCTTAAATGTGCTGCAAGGGCTGCTGCAGTGAAGGCTTTGCCACCACATGATGCCACTACTGGAAATTAGTGGAATCTAGGGAGGTGAAACTTAATAGAAGAAAGTTAAATTACTTGGAACCATGCCCTCACTATCAGACCCAGCCTCCCCATTTGTCTGTCTGTCTGTCTCTCTCCCTCCCTCTCCCCCATTCCTTCCTTCTCCTTCCCTCCCGCGCCCTCCACTTCCTTCCTTCCACCTCCTCCCTCCCCTTCCTCCTCCCTCCTCTATCTTTCCTTCCTCTCTCTCCCTCCCTCTGTTTCTCTCTCTCCCTCCCCTCCCTCCCACCCTCCTTCTCTCCCACCCTCCCTCTCTCCCTTCCTGTAGCCACTATGAGGTAAGCAGCTGTGTTGCATCATACCCTCCTCACCATGATGCTTATTTGCCATAAGACCGACCAACCATAGACTGTGACTTTCATAACCAGGATCCAAAGCAAACCTTTCCTCCCTAGGTAATTTCCTCAGCTATTTTGTCACAGTGACAGAACACTGATTAGCACACCAGCATTCCAAATTGGGCAGCTGTTGAAGTCACACACCCTCTACATGCTCAGGGAAGCCTTGCATCTTGCACCATTTAGGATGCTGTTTGTCTTCATAGTGGTTTCCTGTAACGAACTTGAAACAGCTAATGTCCATGGGTACCATGGCTATTCTTTTAGAAAGGTCATTCTTAGCCCTACTCCATTCTGTCTTCTGGATTGCTTAGTTTCCAGAAAGTGGATCCATTAGTTTGCCTCTATGGGACCTTAAACATAGTACTATGCTCTGTCTGTTTACTTGTCCAGTGCTGTGGAAGAAAAGTATAGAGCTATGAAAAGATCTATATATATCCAAGGCTGTGTTCATGAGTTAATAAGTATCTGGTGTCTGACAGCCTATATAATAATTACATGCAAATTCACACACACACACACATAGAAGGACTGGTTTGCATTACAATGGTTTTCATTAGAATCTTATTAGCATAATTGAAAAGGTGCTAAAATTAATTAACAGTTGTTTTCCCAACTCTTATTTAAAACCATTACTTGACGCTGTAGTAGATAGAGAACATTTTATGAGCTGTTTCTTTACCAACAAGGATACGGATGTAGACAACTGTCAGTATAACAGTGTCATTTAATATTTGTGTTTCTTTTGGCATCCTAATCTCATAAAGTTTTAAATATACAGCAGGCCATTCCCATGCCATATTGCCTTAAAATATTGATATAATATTTTTGCAAAAAGAGAAATAACCTGCAGCAGTTGATCTGCCTACTGTGGTATAATAACTTAGAAAGCACTGAATTATTTGTCATACTTGAATGATGTCTGACATGGTCCAGATATCAGGAGAGCATATTTTTTTCTCTAATTCATAATGAAAATACACATTGTAAATTATAATTCACATCAGAATATAGTTAGTTGCTATTGCAAAATAAAAATAAGAATAAACTATAGCGCAGGAAAAATCACATAATTTTCATTTATTGCAGCAATAGAGTGATGGGTTTTTATTCAGATGTGGCACTTCTATGTGGTTTTCAAAACTGGTCCACTGGTTCAAATTATAATTGAAAAAAATATCAGCTCCTCTTTGTAGGCTGGAAAATGAGGCGTGTTCCCTTTCCTGATAGATGACACTCACTTGAAATGCAGCTCTTGGAACTGTCTAGACCTGCGCCCTCGATGGATGAATGAAGATGACTTTTTGAAACCAGCTCTTAGCAGAGCTGAGGGCACTATGCATGTGCCACCCTTCGTGGCCACTGAGACTTAAGCAGGGGACCTTCTTGTCTGGCTCCAGGCTGCTGTGTACACGTGCCTGCCCTCAGCCACCTTGGATGTCTTAAACATTAGCACTTGTGTTAGTGGGTGTAGTCCAGAGAAACAGGACCAAAAGCATCTTTGTGTGATGCAAAAAGAGGCTAATTTACTTTAAGATGTTAGCTTATGCAGTTTGGATATTTGACGAGTCCAAAACCTGAAGCACAGTGCAGCAGGCTGGAGCCCCATGAGAGGGTTCAAGTCAGGGCAGCGTGCTGGACCTTGACCCTCTCTTAGAAAGGAAGGATATTTTTTTCCTATTAAGGCCTTCAAATGATTGGGTAGGACTCACCTTCATTCTGGATAAGCTGTATTACTCAAAGCCTATTCATTCATATGATAACCCCATCTAGAAATACCTTTATGAGTGTATTTACAGGTTCTGGGTATCTAGCAAAATGTTGGTTCAAATATCTGTATGTGAGGGCTTGGCCTACATGTCACATGAAATGAGCTGTCACAGCACCGTATGACACAACCAGAGGTAGGGAACCAGCGTTTCCAAGCAGAACACCTTGCTTTTTTGATTCAATGTTGTTCTGCCTTCTCCATCTGAAAGTCTGCATACACGGTCCTTTTTCTCAGCCTTGTGTAATTGTGTACATAGAGCACAATGCATTTAGCTGTTTTTTGGTTGGTAGATGTTCTGGTGGGTTGTGGCCTCTTACTGATGGATTTTTAGCAATTAATAGCAGGCAACTGCAGAAGAATTTTTACAAGACCTTAAAATCAGTAGATAAGAGGAAGGGCCACCCTCAGATTAAAGAACTTTCTTCTGTTTTGTTAAAAATGCTGGTTCTTTCCATGTCCTCATCATTAGTGTATGGTAATTCCTACTGGCTGTTGTTCCAACTCCAACCCTTTGACATTTTTACCAGTTAGAAGGGTCACTTACTTCACTTTACATTTTGCTAGTTACCTCTGATTAGCATGTGCTCAGAATAATTGTCTGTTAGCTACCTGAGTCTTTCCCATTCCATGATTGGGCCATGATTGACAGTGTGGGAGTTAGGTCAGCTGGTTTGGCCCCAGTGTCCTAGCCATGTGATTTTGATGAAACATAACTTTTATTTTCAGTAGTCTTTTTAATCTTCAAAATAGGGCTAATACAGGGGACTGGGAAGATAGTTCAGTGGTCTAAAGCACCCGCTTAGGTAAGTTTAGGTAGGTGTAGGGGACCAAGTTTTGACCTCCAGGACCACATGCCACTCCAGCCTCATTCCCTAGAGGGCAGGCTGATCTGTCCAAAATTAATAAATGAATGAATAAATAAATATTTTAAAAAATAAAAGAGGGTCAACAAGATAGCTCAGTGGACTGAGCACTTGCACAGGGGCCAGGATTCAATCCCTGGCACCGCATGCCACACCAGCTCTGCCCCGAGGCATGCTGAGCCAGTGATGGACCCTGGGCATGGTGGCGCATGCCTGTAATCCCAGCACTAGGGAGGCAGAAAACAGGAGGATCACTCGGAGTTCAAGCTGTAATGAGACCCTGCACACAAAAAAGAAATAAATACAAATAGAGTAAGGCTAGTACAGTACCTACCTTGTTGAATTTTTCTAAGTTTTTGGTAAATTAATGCATGTAACTGGGTTGATTCAGTAAGTGAAAGCTACCATTAATACGTATACAACGGGGCTGGCAAGATAGCTGAGCGATCTAAAGCGCCTGCTTTGGCAAGCTTAGGCAAGCTCTCAGGGACCGCGGTTCGATCCCCAGCACCACATGCCGTGCCAGCCCCTCCCCCAGGGCAGGCTGAGCTGACCCCGCCCCCCCCACAAAAAAAGAATCCGCGATGTGTAGCGAGACACTGTAATAAATAAATAAATTTTAAAAAAATACGTATACAACATTTTTCCATTTTTGATGTTATTTAGATTCTGATACATTCTTTCAATCTGTGACATGCTTATTAACTTAATTTTTAACTTCAAAATTTAAGGTATTCACATTATTTTCTCTATTCATCTATAAAAATCCTTTCTTATACTAAATCCATACTATCTTTCTCTGTTATTTTGTTAATAGAATATTTAGACTTAACCCTTCAGGATTTTTCAGTGTACACATATCTTCCACTTATTCTTGTGTACAGTGTGACATAGGGATCTGTTTTCTTACACGACTATCAATTGCTGGAAAAGCACTTATTTTTCCAGTCCCTTTGCCTCTCTGATTTGTAATTTTACTCTTGCCTCTATGTGATGCTACTGTTACTTGTCTCTACCTGTAAGTGCTGTCTTATTACGCACTGTAATGTGTATCCTTACATAGTTCTAGATACACATGGGGGATTGTCATACATATGTGCCCTTAAAGAAATTCACCTGACCTTCAGTCTACAAGGACTTCCTTCACCCCCTTAAGTAGCAGGAAAGGCCCCTAGGTCTTACAGGAGCT
>PVKA01007395.1:0-13949 GCA_004027165.1 Ctenomys sociabilis | reverse complement strand
AGTGCTGCTGTCTGCCAGCACCACGTTGGATCCCCACTCTGCGGCTCCCGGCTCCCGTTTGCTCTTCAAAACAGAGCGCTGTGTTTGATATGTAGAGTTGAGGATTTGCGCTTGTTTCCTGTTTTGTGTTTTAGATTTCCAAAAGCTCTTCTCCTTCCAGCAAAGCTCTTCTTCCAAGAAACACGCTTTCATTGCCAGCAGGTGTCTCCTCTATGGACACCCCTTTCTCTTTTGAACCCTGAAGTGGGCTGTGAGTTTACATGGTACTGCCGCTAGACTGTGCCTCAAAGGTTCCAGGAGCTTTGATTCAGAGTTTAAACATGCAGTGTTTGGAGGCTCACTGACTGCTGTCACACAAAAAGAATTTTCAAGATTAGTAAGAGCCACGAGAAGGATTTTATCGAGTGGAAATTAAAAGGTTCATACTCGAATATAGAGGTTGAGAAATTCAGAAACAATAAGTTCTAAAATAGGCACCATCCCATGAAACACAAAGAGACACAAAACTTTACTCAGATGAATGTGTATATATGGTCTTGAGCATATCGAGGTGAGTGATCTATGTGTGTGCCTACTGTCTGTCAGGGTTTCTCTCTGGCTGCCTGATAGAACTCAAGCCTTTCACATGTTCTTAATGTTAGGATCAGCTGCCCAGTAATAACTGCTGCATCTTTGAGGAGGGAGGAAGCCCCGCCTGCAGGTGGCAAGCACAGGTCCAGAACACATGGTGAGGTGCTGGACCAGAGGTCTCCTGGAGGTGTGCTTGTCCATACTTGCTCAGCAAAACCTTTAGCTTTTGACAGTGAACCAGGACTGAACAGCAGTGAAATCAGTAAAGGCAGATTCTATCCAGAAACTATTGCAGTAGGAGAAGAGACTTCAGTTCAAGGCAGGGCTCCATTCTGACCTGGGAAAGCCAAGGAGCAGAATGGGGTCTGTGGGTAAAGACATCAAGGGCAGGGGTGTTCTTTGCTAGCTTGATGTAGCACAACCCTCGGTGGAGGGCAACTGTGTGAAAAAGATACCACTGGAGGGGTAGGGAGATGAGGGACTGGGCCAGAGGTTGAAAGAGATAAGAGGTCTAAGGTGAGGATTTCTGACTCAGCTAATTTTGTAAGATTCTTGCCAATTCTCTGGGATTCGGCAAGAAAAGGCCAAGAATGAAACCAGGTTGAGCAGAAGTCTCAACACTGACTGACATAAATTTGGTCAAGGAGAGACTTTGGGGGGCCACCAGCCCTTGCAACACAAAAGCAGCAGTCTCTGCTGTGAACTCACCTCAGTCATCAGAAAAGGCAAGACAGATGGGCTGCACCTAGTACCCACAGGTGACACCTCCCTGTAACCTGCCCAGTGCTGGCTCTGAGTACTGTCAGCTTGCACACTTGCATATGCATGAGCCACGTGCCTCAGGCTCACTGTGCGGCCAATGAGTTACACACTCAGGTGGCCTGACCAAGGCAGACTTACCACATTACTCACCTGTGAAGAGCACCATGGCCACAGCAGACTGCGGTGCCCTCCCAGTTTCAGTAGGGATCTGCAGGGGTCTTCATGGTACAGTGACCACTCAGTGCTAGAAGAACCACCGTGAGACAAAGCTCTGAACTGTGTGACAAGCTTGCTGAACAGGGGTACCACCGTGCCACCCAGGAGATGTCCAAAGAACCCTAGATCCGTCAGGCATCAATCTGAGGTTGTGTTTTACTACTAAATTTCATAGAAATCTTAAGTAGATTTCAGGAGTGTTTTTCTGTGTCATTTACTTATTTTCTATTTTCTAGAAATTTCTGGGTAATCTAACATGTATTTGTTTCAAGTGGCCTCTTCAAGTTTTAATTCTAAGTGTATAGATTCCCCTCCGTTTTTCGCCTCCTGTGTGTACACAGGTAAGAGAGTCAGTCTACCTGTCTGTTTCAAGAATACCTCCCAGAGAAGTTACCAGAAGTTCATTCATTTACCAGACATAGGCGAGCAATTTCAATTCCATTCCTGGAAGGAAATAATCCACATAGTATCTTCCTAAACTCACAGAATTTTCCCGAGAGTAACTGATGGATTAAGCAGGCTAATTGAAAATTACTCAGAATACTTGAAGTAAATATGGTAAAGATTTTGCCACACTGTGGCAAAAGCTGACAAATAATTGTGAAAGTATAAAAGGTTTTTTGAGGCATTATAAGACCAGCTATTGAGGTTTAAATCAGTTGAGCTTGTTACAGTGGCTGTAGGGTCTTAATTTGTCAGACTTTCATCTTAAGAAGATCTGAGGAGAAGGGAGCTCTAGCCTGGGATACGCTTTACAAAGGTTCCCTGAGTTTGGAGTCCAAATCCTCTGGCAAAGATGAATCGTTTTAAGGCTGGCAGAGCAGAGAAGACTTACTTCTTGTCACTTACATTTATTGAAGTTAAACCTGCATAAGCAATTAAAGATAAAAAAGCAATAATTTAGAAGTATTACACTGGCTCACGGTTCGTTGCTCTGTAAATATTAAATGCAAGATTTAAATTTACATATGAAAGCCTAATTTTGATCACAATTAATTGATTCAAAAAGGATATGTAAATCATCCCGCCTGGGTGATCTGAGTCAATGCTGATTGCCTAGCTGGGCAGGGACACTGCCAGCAGTCCTTAGCCTTGGGCTGCCCATCGGGCATCTGAGGCCAAGGTCCTTGATAAACCAGGACAGCTGCCTTCCCCTGGACAGGGCTGGGAGCTCGCTGGAAGCACTCTCTTCCCCAAGCAGTCAGGTTCTTCCTCTGGGAAGGCGAACTGTGGATTCCCTGTCCTCTAGGGGCTCCCTATTTAAAAGACCTTCTTTAGTCATTCAGCAAACTGTGACTCATCAGTGCCTGTGCCCTGCAGGTTGCTCCCCTGAGTGCTCAGGTACAAAGCCACACACAGCAGGTGTACGCTGCCTCCTTGTGAACCCCCACCGCAGTTGACTGGTCACATGATACCAACCAAGGTCCCAGGCCTTGCCCCCCAGCCGGTGCCCAGCTGGCTACCTGCTGGCAGCAGCTCACCAGCTCTTGGGGCCACCTCCTTGACTGAGGCCTCTCCAGTCTTCACGTGACTTTTCTCAGTTCCAATGCCTGGACCCGAGAAAAGCTGTCCCTGTGAATCCCTGCCCAGGTCAGCTTTGTGAGCAAGCGAGGTGACTCTTGTTTTAGCCTGAGTTTCGGGTAGTGTGCTAAGAACTAAGTTACAGGCTGAATCATGTTCGGCCAAAATTTTTGGATAAAATAATGCCCTAACATCTGATGCCTTAGAATATGATTATATTTAGAGATCCAGTCTTTAAAGAGGTGATCAAGGTAGAGCGAAGCTGTTAAGATGGGCCTTAGCCCAGTCTAACTGGTGTCCTCATGGAAAGGGAGTTTGGATACAGAGGATACATCAGAAGCACACACACACACACACACACACACACACACACACACACACACCCCACTGAGGCCTTTCAGAGGAGTGGGCCATGTACAAGCAATGCAGAGAGGACTCAGAACAAACAGATTTGTTGTCACCCTGACCTTGGTCTGCTTGCTTCTGTGGTGCTTCCCTGTGGCAACCCCATCAGACCAAAGCCTGCTTCAGGCAGGAGTCTCTGTCTGCTGTGCCCAAGCCCTTCAAGCTGCAGCCCTCGCTATCGCTTCATGGAGTGCTGCCTCCTAGAACATCGGCCTTCAGCAGTGCTCTGCCTTTCCCACTGCACAACCTCAGCCCGTTAAAGGAATGTTTTGGAAAAACTCCTGACCCAAGGCTTCCCCAGATGTGCCTTGGTCTGTAATGTAAACATGCCTGGCCTTTCCTCCTGCTCACCCCTCTCCTCTGGAATTGGTTAATTAGTGCTGAAAGGTAAAGACCACATTTGCTTCAAGGAGCAAACCTCTGCCCTCAAGAGCCCTGAAGATAAAATATTGACACACTTTTTTTTTTTTCAGTAGACCAGCTGCAGGTTCACTAATGTATTGAGAGTCTTTCACATGCTGTGGTGCATGTGTCCCATACTAATTCAAAGAGAAATCCTTCTCTCTTCTGATGTGGAGCCGCACTCTGGGCAGTAGGAAGAGGCTGCTTTCCCACCACCTTGGATCGAGACACCACCCTGGGCACCAGTTCTATCCTTCTTTTCTGTTTCCTCCTTATGTCCTCGGACTTGAAGACACACAACAGAAGGGTCTGCAGGGGCCTTAGGCTGGCAGGAGGGCCTCTGAATTTGGGGAAGCGTGAGCTTCTGCAGAAACCGGTGAGGAACAGGCCCTTGGGAGGAGAAATAAATGTATTCGGCAACTGTGATAGAGTATGTAAAAGAGCATCCTGTAGGTGAACACTTTGGTTTGCTGCCGGTACTGAATCACAGACACCCTCCCCAAAAGCCCTAGACCGGTAGATGTTGATGCCTTGTGCCTCATGAGATGGTACTAGAAATAGGGCCATGAAGGAGGTGCTCAAGGTTAAATGATGTCACTAGGATGAATGCCTGACCTCAACCAGAGAGCAGTAGTGTCCTCACAGAAGGAGAAGGGCCAGAGAGCTCTCTCCCACCCTGAAACAGAAAGGCTGCCCAGGGAGAAGAGAAAGGAGCCTAGGCCTCCCGAGGATCTCGGGGTGCTTAAACTTCATGGTAGAAGCGGAAGGGCATACAAACATATGAAGAAGCCATCAGATGCCGGGGCTCCTTGTTTTATAGCAACCCACTCTCACAATAACTTACCTGGTCCTGCAAAACTGAAAACTCAGAAGAGAAAGGTATCAGTACATTCATAGGAGTCTGCTTCCAATGACCAAACCATCTTCCAGTGCTGCTGAAGGGAAGTGAACCCCAACAGGGCTTTTTGGGGGGATGAACCACAGTCAACCCTCAGCATCCCTGGTGACCACTGTGGATGTAGCTGGGTGTTAGAGCACTGTCAGCTTTCAGTCACTGTCACAAATACCCAAGACCATCAGCTCCTGAAAAGAAACTATTACTGTTGGTTGCAATTTTGCAGGTTTCAGGCGATTACCCTTGGGCTTGTGGTGGCTCCACTTGCCAGAGAGAGTAGAGACAACAAGTCCTAGAGTGACCAGGCAAGAGAGACTGAGATCCCACTATCTTCCAGGGGGCCAAAGGACTTCCTGCTCAGCCCCACTCATGAAGTTTTCCTACACCAAGTGGAAATCAGTCCTTTGACAGATAGCAGGAGCAAAGAGAGCTGAGCTTACAAGACACTCCATTAGGGGAACACAGTTAGGAGATGGGGAGGGGTGTTCCTGAGGATGTACTGAAGCAGAACACAAGACAATGAAATAGCATTCCTAGGGTCACAGGCAAGGGCCGTAAGAGACAGGAGCACAGGAGAATCGCAGCAGAGCTGCACCGGACAGCTGAGCCAGGGCAGGGCCTGGGGTGAGGCATCAGGGGAAAAAAGCACAGTGGGGACCAGCCTTGCTCATATCCAAGCACAAGAAGGACCAGAGGCACCCAGATCCTTCTAGAACAGCACCTGCATACAGGCCCTGGGGGATTCCAGAATGGGGAAGTACCAACAAAGTTCTTCAGCGTTAGGCAGTGTCAAGCAAATTCTATTATTTTTCTGAACCCACTATTTACTTTCCATTAAAGAAATAAGTTGTAAAGTTGAGGAAAGGCCACCCTTTGTGCTTTCAGTACCAGTGAAAGCTTTGAACACCTCCGGGAAGATCTTTTGCAAATAGGAAGAGGAGCTGGAGATAGAGGGAGGGGGCAGAGAGAAAGAACAAAGAACATAAAAAGAATTAAGGAATGTCGTGTGTGCATAGCACCCAGAGGGGATTGGAATGATCCTGTACTCTGAACACAGACTAAGCAGAAGCTGCTTTGTTCTGAAATCATTTTATCTGACTGACACTCACACTACGTTCTGTCATGAGATCATGGTCTAAGGAGGGATTTAAAAGCTTTTCACTCACACCACAGCAAGGACAAAGCAGGCCATAGCACAGTGCCCACTTCCTTGCGTCCTACCTAGTAGGTAAGGAGTCCTGCCCATGCTTTTTTCTCTTCAGAAATATAGTGTGTTCGTTTGCTAAGGCTGCCATAACAAATCAGCACAGAATCTCTTGGAGTTAAGCAATAGAAATATACTCTCTCACAGTTCTGGAGACCAGAAATCTACAGTGAAAGCCTGAGAGGAACACTTCTGTTATCGTTGGGTGTAGGTGTCCCCTCCACAGTCTCCTGTGTCCCACAGGGCCTTTAGAGTTTGTGATTGGTTATTGTGGGCGTGGTTGCTGCACCCGCCCTGGGGCAGGTAATCTGCATTACAATGGAAGAAGGAGAGAGAGGCCAGCTAGCTGCCTGAGCTGCTGCTTTTCCCTTTTCTCTGTGCTTTTTGCCACTACCAGGAAAGCCTGCTCTCTGCCATGTGCCACTCTGCCTTGGAGCCAGCTACTAACTGTGAGCTAAATAAATCTTTTCTTTCTTCATTTTTGGTGTCAGGCATTTGTCCCTGCAATATGAGCAGCGTAACTGAGACACCTCTTAAGGCCCAAGGAGGGGTCCATCCTGCTTCCTGCCTCCATAGTTCCAGCCTCCGGTGTGGCCTTGACCCCCACTTCTCTTGGTTTCTCACATCTCCATCTCCTTTCTCATAAGTACACAAATGTTCAGATTCAGGGCCGTGAAATTCAAGATGATTTTACCTTGAAATCCATAATTACATTTGCAAGGACAGGATTTTCATGTAAGGACCTGTTCACAGGTCCTGGGGGTCAGCACTGAGGTGTACAGATTTGGGAGGGGTGGATTTGCCACCCAGAGCACATTGTTTTATAATTGGAGATGTGACTTGTTTCAAATCAGTGCCTCCTTGTTTTGCATGTGGAAAGGTCACGCCATTTGAAAAATTACAGAAAGAAAGTTGCTTTGAGTTTTAAAGAAACAACTGAGACCCTGCTTTATTGTATCTTCTGTCATATGCCAAAAATAGATGACCTAGGAATTAAAATCAGATATTCAGCACTCTACAAATAATGATTCTCTTGCTGACATTAAATTGTCCAGAGGGGCCGGGGAGATAGCTCAGCAGCATAAGCACCTGCCCGGCAAGCACAAGGTCCTGAGTTCAATCCCTGGTACCAAATAAAACCAAAAGTTGTCTAAAAAACATAATTAGTACAATGTCTGTTGAAGAAATAAGTCTTGCTTCGTGCATTTCCTATGGATTGGCACCAAGTAGAATCTCGATCAATTTGAAGCTATTTCATTCTAGTTATTTCACAGTGTCCTTCTGCCTCGATACAGAGCTGCAGAAGAGCGTGTGACAGCAGGGCAGCAGCAGAGGCTCGGTACGCGTGGTGTGGGGGGGGCAGTGCCCACTGCCCATCCACTTGAGTAGAGGCGCTCTTGCGCTGGGATCTACTCAGGCTCGCTGTGGCTGAGTGAGGTGGCTTGTAGGTACTTTTGTCTCTTATCTTGTCTACTTATCTGGAAAGTGGGGATAACTGTAACATCTGCATTGTGGGGATTAAGTATGCTCAGCACTTAGGAAGGCCTCCGGAAGACACTGTTGTCCTCAGCTTAGCCAGCATCCGTGGTGGGAATTTGAGGGCCAGCCCTTTCTGATGTTCCCCCAAGCCTTGCTGAAATATCCTAGGAGGACCACCTACCAGATGAGCCCTCTAGTTACACTTTTCTTTTTCCTTTCTTGATGTGTTTGGTACAGGGTTTCACTACACAGCTCAGACTCGTAGTAAACCTCCTGTTTCAGCCTTCTCTGCACTGGGATTACAGGCATGCACCACACACCCAGACTCAGTGGCCAGCTGAGAGAGCCTGGGGGTGGGGCCTGTGTGGCATGTGATGCCTGGGATTCAAACCCAGTCCCTGGGCTTGCCTAAGCAAGCGCTTAGTACGCTGAGCTATCTCGCCACCAGCCCTAGTTAGTGTTTTCTTTTCAACAGAAAAGTATTGGAATGTGCATTGACTAATGACAGGGAAATAGTTGATGCTTCTTTAGAACGTTTTTGGAGATGTGCAGGTTAGACCTGCCTTATTGTTTCTTCTGCAAAAATATCTCTTTGTTTTAATAATAAACCTTTGCTCAGATAAAAACCATTGGTTTTCACTAAAGGCTTAAAAGCAAAACTGAGCTATAGCATGTTATACAAGGTGATGCTAATCATTCATCATTAGACCTAATTCTGTGGACTTATAACCCATCTCCAGTAATCATATTTAATTTATATAAGGCTATAGTAAATAAAAGTAAAATAAATTTTGTCCCAGTGAAATTTTTTATGTGTTTTGCTTTGTTGATATTTTTTTAACATCAATTGCCATTTTCTAAAAATGTTTTTTTGTTTTTGTTTTGTTTTGTTTTATAATTACTCGTTTATATTGTAACGCAGTACTGAACGTGAATTTTTCATGCCTCAGGCTTGCCTAAAATTCTTGCTGAGGCAAGTTATTCACTACACTGTAGTCATGTGAAGTGGAGATTTAATATGATGGTAGTTTCATATGAAAAAGTTATTAGGTTTTGCCAAAACAGACATACAGTCAACAAAAATTTAATAAGAGCCCAAAGCAGTCATACAATCCTCTATGCACACATAAACCCAGAGGCCTCAGGAAACAAGACTTTAACATATGTCATGAAAATTAGAATTTTTGTGAAGTTGCAAAATAGCGCTTGAAGGGTAAGGAGAACTGTCAGGGACTATGCTAATAAGATGGTCCTTGTCTCAGCCCCAGCTTGTTTGAGATCTAGTGATGAATACTTGATGTGGACTGATGTCTAGGCTTTTTGCTTAACTATGTTCTTAAGTATTTATGAGAGCAGGAGAGAAGGAAAGGACAGAAGGAGGGAGGAAGGAAGGAGGGAGGGAAGGAAGGAAGGAAGGAAGGAAGGAAGGAAGGAAGGAAGGAAGGAAGGAAGGAAGGAGGAAAGAAGGAAAGAAGAAGGAAAGAAAGAAAGAGGAGCCAGCAGGCAAAGCATGGCAAACGTTGAAAAGCAGAATGCATGAATACTCCCTAGGAATGTTATGTATCTATTCAAATTGGGATTGTGCAGTGCTAAACTTTAAAATCTTAATACCCCAAAGAGCACAGTATCACTGTAGGGAGACTTGCTGGGTATCCGGCTACAGCCAGAATTTTTTTTTCCTGGCAGGAAATGTACACAGGGGGAGCTCAACCGTGGTGCTTCGTGTCAACATCAAAACAAATTAGAATTTCATGAATGTAATAAACATGAGGCTGCTTTGTAATACCATTTGCTTGGGCCCATAAAGGCCAGTGATTTGGGATGCAGTACCCATTGCCTAAGGCAGGAGCTCCGCATTTTGGTCTGTGCTCACTGAGTAGAAGGTCTCTCCCTACAGAGGTATGAGCCTTGCCATGACTTTCAGGGAGTGAGGTAAGTGGCAGATTTATTGGAGGGAAAGCCCAAGTTTCCTTTGAGCTTATGGCTCTCAATAAAGCAATGAGAATTTGTTTTTAACAAAGATATCTGCATTCCCTTACCTAGAACGGAGACTCTCCTTCAGAGGAAGGGTTTTCCGTGGAGCTACAGAGTCTTGTATCTGGTGTAGGGGGAGGTGGAGCTCCTGTTCTTAGCCAGTCACACACCTGGTGTGACCACCTGGCCATCGGAGTGTGGGGAAGATTGAAGCCAGATCACTCTTCAGAGCTGACAGCGATCTAGGAGAACAATTATAGCCCTTTCCAAATACTGCTCAAATACATAAGTGAGCATGCTTTCTGCGAAGGACCAGAGAGCAAATATTGTAGACTTGTGAAACAAGTGAAAAAAATTATATATATTATGTAAAGCCAGGTACGGTGGTAGCAGCCTATAAGCCCAGCTACTTGGGAGCCTGAGGCAGGAGTTTGAGGCCAACTGTACGTTGGCCTCAAACTCCTTGCATAATATAACATGCAAGAAATTTTCACAAAACTGTTACTGGTGAGGTTAAAACTTCAAAATCAATAACAATGATGATATCTAATAAGGTCTACCAATAAGAATGGGACAAATGGGCTGAGACAATAGCTCAGTGGGCTAAGCACCTGTCTAGGCAAGTATGAGGACCCAGGTTTGATCCCTGTGCCAGCCCCAGAACCCTGGGTGCACTGTGCTAGCCACCCAAACCAGGCATGGTGGCACACGCCTGTAATCCTAGCACTGGGGAGGCTGAGACCAGAGGCTAAGACAGTAAGAGTCAGAGTTGCATAACAACACTCTGTACCAAATAAATGAATAAATAATATTTTTAAGTTAAAAGACAACAGGATTACTTTATGGAGATAAAATTTTGATTACTAAACTTCAGAGCTTGTGTCTCTTATCATCAAATCAATTATTAATGTTTATCTGGAAAAGCCTTCTTTACCTCTTAAGTCATATGAAAACAGTAGACAGCTCAGCTTTGGCCATAGGGCTAAGCTCTCTTGAAATGTACTGATAATTTTGTGTACTCAAGGTCATAATTATAGTTTTTTTGCTTTATCTTGTTTTCAATATCATGAAAATAGATACTTAGTCTTTACCTCTTTAGTAAGATAGCTGTTGGAGCCTGAATGACCCACATAAAGGTTGTTTTTGGAGACAGATGATTTGTATTTCAGGAGCCCTTGACCTGATAGGACTAATTCAACTTTGTTTTCTAACTGGAGATCAACATGACTGAGCAGTTAAGTCAGTTTAAAGTGTTTTTACACATATTCAAAGGTTGGATGGAATGGAATAGATTATAACATCCACTTTAAGAACAAATTAGTTTGCTCTGATGTTGGAAAAGATGTCAGACTTGTGTTCATGGCATATGTGAGTCTAAAATATATTTTCTTTATCGGGTTCAGATAAATATATATAATGCCTTGACATGGAGGGATTTGTCTTCCCAAAAATAATGTATTCAGATCAGTACCTCCTAGAGTTGCCAAAGGGACGATGCAGGGTCCCCAGCTAGTCAATTGTGGTCATAAAAGAACTTGAGTAGGTGTAGAAGAGTGAGTCCCAACAGGCAGCAAGTGCCAAGATGAAGGAGTAGAGCTTGGGGCAGAAAATAATCACATGTTGCTATCATTGTTTTCTGAATTAATCTGCATAATTTAATATAAAATTAACCTATTATTTAAGAGTTAGTGTTTTAGGACTGGTGAGACAGCTCAGCAGACTAAGTGCCTGTGTAGGAAAATGCAAGTACCAGGGTTTGATTCCTGGTACCACATGCTGTGCCGGCCCTGCCCTCAGGCGCACTGAGCCAGCCACAGGGTCTGGGCATGGTGGCACACGCCTATAATTCCTATGCTGGGGAGACTGAAAAATAGGAGGATCACTACAAGTCCAAGCTGTGTAGTGAGATCCTGTACCAAATACATAAATTTTTTTTAAAAAATGAATTGATGTTTTAAGAATTATGGCTATCATATTAGAAATAAAAATTAAATTTTTACAGATATTTCATAATATTTTACAATATTCCATGAAATATCTGTATATTCTAGTTTGCATTATACGGACAGTATAGAAGTTATAGCTTAGGAAATTCAGTTTGTGTTCTACTCAGTGAAATCTGGCATCCTTATATTAAATAGGATGGTACCTGTGTCAAAGTGGGTTATCTCTCTCTGTGTCTGTGTCTGTCTGCCTCTCTGTTTTTTGTCTCTTTCTGTGTCAGTGTCTCTGCCTCTCTGTCTCTCTCTCTTTCTCTCTCTCTCTCTCTCTCTCTCTCTCTCTCTCTCTCTCTCTCTCTCTCTCTCTCTTTCTCAATTTTCTGCTCAATGATCAATTCAGGTAACCTTGGGTCAGGATTCATCCAGTAATTAGACTCAAACCTGTAAATTATATGAAATACTGCAGGGTTTAGCACAATTTTCTGCAATGTATCTTCTAAGCCCATCACTGTGTTTTCATCTAAACATATAATATTTCATGAAAGCAGTGAGGTCCATCCTGAAAGTAGACACTAGTGTCCAGGTGGACAAGGCAATATTACCAATATCACTGTCTTTTCATGTTCCCGTATCCTCAAAAGGTATTCGGCTGGGGGTATAGCTCAGTGTTACAAGTGCTTGCCTGACAAATACAAGGTCCTGAGTTCAGTCTCTTGCAGTCCCCCCATAAAAGAGAAGTATGCTGTATGTATGGGATAAGAGATAGGGCAATGGTCAGTACATCGATAAAGTAGCATTGAAATCATCAAAAACAAAGCTCTCTTAGTCTGATGTTAGCCTTTAAAACTAATTACTATTCAAAGTGTCAAACAGTTAATATTTTGTATATAGTACTTTATATGTGATATGGGCTTACATGATTTCATATATGGACGGACAGGCATATGTACATGCTCATATGTGTGGATACTCAATGTGTCAACTGCTGATTATTATCCATTAGTGGGTAGTGAAATATTTGTATTAATCATGAATAGTGTTTTAAGAAATAGTTTCATAGACTAGAAAGGGCCAGAGCCTATCAAAATGTAGCTACTACTAAGAAATGCAAGAATAATTTGTGCTTCATTTAATTTTACATAGGTGTGCGATTAGGTATATGTGAACCAGGTTGAAGTGTACCTATTTCATATTATGGGTAAATATTTTTAAAATTTTGAAAAAAGAATACTAAGGTCATAGTGACAGCAATGACTAACATGTTCCTTTTATTCTTCTAGATATTTTTAATCTTATAGCAAGGTGCTAAATCATGATAATTAAAAGTGACTCCATTCAGTTAAATTGCAATAAATATTTTTGTGGGTGGTTCCCCATAACAGTCACACAGACTATTCTTTGGTTAGCTTTTTCTATCTGCTGGTTATTGGAGGCTTCTTATCTGCTATTTTAAGCTTTCATGCAATAATAAGACTAAAGATTGGGTTGCAATAATCCAATACTGGCAAACAAAGAAAGTATTAAGAGACATAGCCCAGAAGTGTAATGTTGAACACTGATTTAGGGGGAAAGGAGCTTGATCCTTTCTAATGCTTCTGATAGTGCCATGTGCTGAAGCAGAGATCCTGTATTTTTTATGAGCATTATATTATCTATTGTCTCGCTGTTAAGTAAAAACCTCAATTCAGCCAGAAATCCTACACTGAGAAAGCGTGAGAATTCTCAGAGACCGACTATTACAGTGGTTGGATTTCTTATTCAACATTGTTTTCCTTTGAATATATGCTAATAGGCTTATAGAAATACAATCATGTACCTGCCTGGTTGCATAGTTGTTCTATGGAGTGCCTCCCCGGTAATTATTAGCTGCCATATATTAGTTACATAAAATGCTAATTAATGTGTGATTTTTGGGGTACAAAAATTATGAGCTGACTGCTAGAATTTCAGAAATAATGTAAAAGAGAGGAGTGTCCCATAATCATATTTTTGTTTTTGAGTAAATAAAAAGCTCCATTTGAGGAAAGTTCTAGAAGGAACTAATCACAGGAAATTCTAGCACGCATGGAAAATAGACTCAAAATTGAGGTCTTAGACACAAATTTAAGTTCATTTGAAGGAACTTTATGGCTTAGAGCTCTAAGCAGATGAAAGATTTTGAAAAATATGTGTCATGTGATTAATATTTCCAAGGCTCACATGATCATGTAACTCAGGGTTCTATATTTTATAACTTTTAATTTCTAGCATTTTTTGGAGGGAGAGTTTATGGAGAAATGTCAATCTTTCTGAGTATGTCTGGCATCTGTTGTGTTACTGTAAATATTGCTGCTATCCTGCATATCATGCACTGGGGCAGGGATACTCCTGTGAAAATCATTCTGCATCTCAGATGCCCATTTCTGAATTGGGTCTTTAAATTTGAGGGCCCTGTTATATCTTAGTTCTTTATAAATTCTAGACAGTAGACCTCTGTCTGATTGCTTATTAGTTAGGATTTTTTCAAAGTTTGTGGGTTGTCTTTTCACTCTGTTGACAATTTCTTTTGACATGCAGAAGCTCTTTAAGAAGAGTTGATCCC